>JAAOAN010000202.1:0-91673 GCA_013396205.1 Fusarium mundagurra
AAATTCAACTGGCCTTCGCGAGCTCCATCTAGACGGCCGTCTGGCCCTGTACCACTCCCATCAGAGGATGACGTTGAGGACATAACGCCCAACGTAACGCGATCACACACTGCCGGTCGCCCTCCAACTATAATAACTCTGGTTAATCCTGGGCCTACCGTATCTTCCGCGCCAAATGGGACTATTTCGCCCATGGACCTAGAGGGAGGATGGGGAAATACTTCATCGCCGATATTGATGGCAGGTTCTCCGGTTCCCTTTCAAGACTCTTCACAAATCCTAATAGCTGGTGACCCGAAAATGCTGCCTCCTCAATTCGGATTCCAAGCAAAAATGGATCATATTGACAGACGATTGTTTGAGTTTTGTAAGTATTTGGAGCTTGCGTATCAGCGCTTTGGGCTTTGAACAAGCGTTTGCTCACCACTCGGTAGATATCAAGAACTGGTGTCCGGGAAGGAGTGTGCTTAGCAACACAAACCTATGGTTAAAGGATCTGGCGCCGATGCATAAGAACGAAGGTATTCTCCACGCTATTCAGAGTCTTGCCGGGGTATATATCTATGATTATATCCCGGATGAGCGCATCCGACAGCGGATCAATCAGCGATATATCACGGCAGATCAATATTTCAGCACACTCCTCAATGCACCTGAAAGCAGGGAAAATGGTAAAGGGCAGGAGGTCATCACCATGGCCGTGCTTCTTTCAATGCAAGATGTATGTATGATGTCGCTACAGGATTGGTGATTGTGCGCTTTCGATATTATGAAGTGACCTGACTGGTATTTAGATTGTCCTCACGGAACGACGACTCAAGAAGCCATACAATCCGCGATGGCTGGAAGGATTCAGGCAAGGCGAATACTTTCTGCAGGCAACTGACCCTGGCGCTCGCTACTGGAAAAACAACAACGTCCAGTACAACGAACTTCGCATCTCTCAATCAATCATCGTTGGTCGAGCAGTGATTCTCGCTCAACCTATGATGGCCCTTCCATCACCGCAGACTTTCAACCCTGAAGCTGAAGCAGGCAGGTTCAGCTGGCTTCTTTATGGAACAGAGAAGGATATGTTTGAAATCCACGGAGGATGTGGCTTTTCGAAGAAACTGTTGCATCTTATGAGCCAAGTAACGTATTGTGCAGGCCGATTGCAGCAAGAGCCCGAATCCACCATCGTTCCGATCACGGCAAAATTCCTTTTGCGCGAACTATCAGAAATGCGCCAATGGAGCCGTGAGGGCAAAGACTGGGAGCTGGCTCGAAAATACCCTCCGACAATAGACTGGGTGCGCGGCAAAGCAGATGAAGTGATAATCGATTCGAACCAAATCATGACCGAGGTTACAGCTGAGGCATGGAGGATCGCCGCAATTATTTACTACCAATGTCGTCTTCTGAGGTACGAATATGCGATGAAGGGGAAGAAAAGGTCCTCGGAGGGAGAGAAGTGGACAAACTGAAGGAAGTTGGAGATCCATTGGGATAATGGGCGTTGGTTTTGCAACAGCTCAACTCACTCCTTCCCCCTCTGCCGGCTCAACGCTGACATACTGCCTGCTTTCCCTGCCACACTACCTATACCTAATCCTACCTACCTTACCTTACCTTACCTTCCCTTGCGTTAACAACAGTGACAAGAGCGCTCGCTGACTGAACCTTCTATTAGGCTACCTCGAAATCACCCGGAAGTTCTTGCTAATCTTGATGATCTTGCCCGTTGTATACGAATTATGCCTACATCGGGGTCTCACTTTACAGCTCAAGCACCCCTGTTACCAGTGTTTTTCCTGGGATTACTCGCTACTGTACCTGTACACAAGGGTGTTTCAATGGATTGGTTCGAACAAGTAGTTCAAACGCCAGTTCGCAGTGTAAGTGCAAAGTAAAGAAATGAAAACCTCCCCCCTTTTTTTAGTAATCTATGGCAAGACGCAGGCTGGTTCTGCCTTTGCCCAGGTCTACTGCACCCCAATATTACCCACTCTAGTTGCAGAATTAGGGGCTAATTACCTGTCACCTCAGAGCGTCCCCCCCTTGTACGACGCGCTCTTGCGCATCTGGGGATGGATGGACAAAGAAGTACAACTCCCACGAGATCCAACTGCTCTCTCCAAAGATATCGGTAAGAGGTACCCTTGGTGGGAACACCTTGTTGCAAAGGTCCTCGAAGCAGAAGAGGAAACCCTGTGTCTAACCTGACGAAACGCAACGAACAAAACTTTGATCTGCCCCTCCATTTTGGGATTACAATACCTTCCCTTACTCGTAAAAAGGTACTGTCCGCAGATATTCTCAGCAATAGTTGCCCGCCTTTTAGTGAAAATTCTTTTAGGGATTAGATGTGATGGGTAGCGGCCAGCCGCGGAGCCAGCCAGATTAGTAACTGACTCCTGAGACGGCACTGTCGGCATCGTCTCGCTGGTCCTTGCTGTCCTTACGGCGAACGAGATATTGTCCTGAAAACAAGTCAGTATGAAACACGTAAAAGAAGAAAAGTGAGGGGGAAAAAAAAGAAGAGGAAAAAAAGAGGAAAAAAAGAACGAAAGAAGAAGAAATCGCCAGAGGGTATTAATAGGAGGGAACTTACGGAACTCCGATCCTGGGGCCTGCCAGACATCGATTACGCTCAGTCCTGCCTTATAGCACATAAGGCGCACGTTATCTTCGCCGTACTTGTGAGAATCAAACCAGTCGAACTCTTCGCCTTTCTGGATGATGCGGCTCATCTTCTTAAGCTTCACATCTTTCTTGGCCCGGAAGAAGAAGCGATGACGAGTAGTGGGCTCATCCTCCAATTGTGCGAGGAGTTCCCAATCCTCCTCACGAAACCATTCCTCACCTGCCAGACGATTGGCATGCTTGAAGCCATTCAAGAAGAACTTGTGATAGAGGCCATCGCAAGAGTGGTAGGCGTTCCAGATCTTCTCCTTGTTGTTGGGAAGAGTGTGACCGTCCATTCCAATTAGAAGCAGGTCGTCAGGTCGCAAGGCATCGGCCCAGAACTTCAGGTGAGAAAGTGCTTCAGGCCAAGGATCGTTGCAGAGCACCGAACCTAGCGAGAGAAAGAGACGGGGTGTCGTGATCTTTTGGATATAGCTCATGCCATCGCCAAAGGTACCCCAGATACCAGCACAGGTCACTGAAGACTCAGGTCTCGGGTGCTGCTCCACGAGGTATTTGACATTGTGATTCAGCGACGATCTGGAAATGTCCAATGCGAGGTACTTGGCGGGAACTTTGCCCTTTTCAAAGGCTGCGAGAAGGTGGCCAACCTTGCGAGTGTCACTGGATGGGGTCGTGTTAGCATGGACAGGGTAAGCTTACAGCCACCACTCATTGAGGGTGGGCAGAGTGCGGGGCAATAGAGGATGAACTAACCCAGCTCCTAGATCGATAATTGTGACACCAGCTGGGCATCGCGCAACAACATCGGCGCCATGCTCATCAAACAAGGCAATCTCGTCATGGGTCTGATAAAATTCAGGGGTGAATATGATCTGATTCCAGATCGGCAACCCGACATCGTCATATAGTAATTCGTCGGGCAGCGTGGGTTTGGAGGTGGGAGAGTATGGAGCCGTGAGGGCCTCTTGCAATCGCTTGCCAACGCCGTCATACATGTTGCTACCGCCGATATCGACTACGGCTCCATGCGAGGGAGCATCATTCTTGGGATCCATCACGGCAGTCGAAGGACATCAATCAATCCAAGTATTCGTTTTCCCAATATCGTTATGCAAAATCGGAGGAGTGCGTGACTATATTTTCAAGGTTAACAGGGTCCAGCACGCACAACAATTCCACGACTCTGGGTCAACAATACCACTTAGGAAGATTCAAAAAAAGAAAAAAGAAAAGCGCGCTGTGAAACGGTATGTTACAGCACGGTAAGATACGATATGGCAGTGTTGTATTCAAGAAAAGGTTTGTGGGAAGGTATTTGCGGTTGAGCTCTTCTACAACAAAACCCGATGCTAGCGAGTGAAGGAGGAAGAGATTGTGATTCAAGGCACGCTCTTCCCGATTTTATACCCGGCAAGCAGATGCGAGAAGGCGGTTACTGTGATTACTACCGCTGTCAAGTTACTGGTAGACACCGGCCAGTGCTACCGGCTGTCACTGCTCAATGGAGACGACCGCCCAGGGATGAGTCGAATAAGGGCCGCAAACGATAGGAATGTGTGAGGGCGGACGAGACAGGCAGGCAGGCAAGGGCCGTGATATGATTTGAGTCGATCTGATTCGAGACGATTCAAGAGAAAAGGAGAGAGAATTGCCGCTGTGGCAGCGTGGATCCTGTCTGTTGAAACAAAGCAGCGCAATGTCTGATTGTGGTTTTTCTTGCCCATGTGGTGCCGTTTTGACAGCTCAACGTCAGTGCATGCTAGGCAATGCAGCTTGGTCTGCTGCTGCTGGATAACACGCCCATACCCATAGCTATACCCCAGTACTTGGAGCGTGTTTGGGTGCGTAAGGTGGTAGAATAAAATGGGATGGATCTTGGCCATGTCCCAGACCTGACCAGAAGTGGTTCATCCTACATTAGGGCGAGAGCGTGGAGGGTGACATTCTCATGCTTCAACATTGACATCCCCACCATAATATGACATGGGGTTCCGGTATGTGCTGGGGAAGTTATCAAAACCCTTGTTTTCGCTCTTTGGAGCTGCGTGCTTTCTTTCTTTCTTTCTTCTTCCTGTCGGTACTGGAAATCAATTTATAGTGCTGTTTACCTGGTTTCATGTGTCTCGCTCTCGTATTAGTCTTATAAGTGCCATGCGTCGACTGATATGAGACTTGGCTCATCTTTTGCACTCACATAGATGCTTCAGCTTCGGCTTTAACCACATGCTACTGTACCTAGGCGGACCATGCCCCTGCAGAGCGCGCTAATGAGGCTCCAGGATGTGGTGAGAAACAAGAGCCCATTTGGGCAATTGGGGCCTGTGGCCTGTGTCCAGGTCCCCTCCACAATTGCTCGAGGTTGTGTTGCAAAACTCGTAAAACACAGCACAAGCCAACCTGCGGCAGGCTTCAAGGCACCATCGCATCTCGACTGCCTTAACGTGGTGATTTGAACTGAATCCAATGACGAATTCCTCTCAGGTGTCTCAATGACCCATCTTTATCCCCACGGGTCCGCCTTCGCCCGCTCTAGCCGTGCCGGGCGCTATTTTCCCCTTCCTTGCCTCTTTTGCTGTGGACTGTGGAAAGCCGGGTGAAGTTGGCGGCCGGTTTTGAGCAGGTGACTGGTCACCTTGGCACAGAGAAGAGAGAGCCTTGAAGTTATTTTCAGGCAAGGTGGCTGCACTGAAAGGCAGGGTCTAGCAGGGCACTTTGTTCACCCCAATCTGACCAGCCCTGGATGGTCAGAGGCAAGCAGATGCACGTCATGGTTTGAGACGGATCCCGCTCGAGCTAGAGAGCAAGCAGCATGAGCGTGACAGATGGGAAGATAGCGTGGTTCAGATCGGAGTCCATTGGTTGCAAAGCTTTGAGTCATTTCCCTTCTTGGACTGAAAGCGTGATGGGTTCATTCTGTCGGTAGCACAATGGCGTTATTGATCCCCAGTGCCATCTCAACGACGGTTCCTGACACCCTCAACTGTTCTGTTCAGAACCCTTGGTGCAAATCGTCTGTGGCCCTGCTGCGAATCTCGAGCAACAAAGGCGAGTCTTCCCGAGGATGGAGCATGCCATTGTCGTTGTCCCACGGTTAAATCTCAACACCTTGACCGCCTGTTGATTCATCGTTGGAAAGAGCATGCTCTCCGGCTGCTTGACCAGGCTCGGCCCCAATTATGCCCCATTCTACCGCGGCACAGATTATTGTTGCATCTCACGATGGCCTGTAATATGTAGGCGGTGGGGAAGATTGCGTACCTGTCCAGCTGCTGCAGTTGCTACTGGATGTGCGGCATACGTGTAACGAAGCAGTGCGGTTGAAAAGTCTGACAGAGTTGGAGTTCAGATGGATTCCGCAAGAGATCCCTGTACAAGAAGATGTTTGTTTCGGAGTATCCATTCAAGATTCGTCAAAAAGTGCCCACTCCTCTGATCCAATGTGGTTCGTCTTGAAGCGGAGGTGTGCTGCAAGAGTGAGATGCAGAAAAATAGCCCGCCGCTATTGCAAGGGTTCGACTGCACTAAACCGACACTAAACTAGGCTGAACTGAACTGAACTGGGCTAAACTAAACTCATGAGCTGGAAGCTCTTTCAGTGCCTGGCAATATGCCCCCGGCTTCTATAAGATGATATGTGAACTCAGAAGCTCATTCTTGAAGACGGTGAAGTCTGGACCCTGTGGCCGCCTCGAGCATCGAACTTAAGCTCCAACGTTCTTGATGGGGCTTGTTTGTCTGTACGAAAGGCTTGGCCAAGGTAGACATCGCTAAGGGCAAGGAAGGGAACTCCCGTGGTGCTAAAATGGTTTCCTTTTCTTCCCGTGGTCCGCCGAGACTTAATTGGGGCCTCTGGATTGATTAATTTTCACTGGCAATGTATTTCCTATAGCAAGAAGATATTAATGCATGAATAGGCTCTACATATGTAAGACAGGTAGTAAACATCTGGCAACGCGGCGCGAGTGGCCGGTGATATTCGTCGGCCATCAGCTGTTCACTTCACCACAGACTTGTATCCTCTTACTCCGGTTTTCGTCACCTTGTTTCTATTCCCGTCACTGGCTGCTCCAATGCATATCGCTTCGGCTTCGACTCCCAGGTTAACAGCGCAAGGTTACACAATAGAATGTCCAACCATCATCATGGGGGGTTCTGGTTAGTGACGTTATAGGCATGCCACCCCTCTACGATCTTAGCCGCCGACTGACAAACTCAATTCAGACACCTTCGCCTTCAGACCCAGGCCATGGTGGAAAGGCTCAGCCGCCTTGTTATCGACCGGGTATGGTTGCCGCCTAACACGGCAAGATAGCGTAAATTGGTCATTATGCACTGTCTCTGACGAGAGCTCGATCATGCCCGATGACAGGATAGAGCCTTGCATGATGATGAACGCTATCGGTAACACTAAGAGAGCACCTCCCTCACCTTAGTACTATGTAAGCGGGGTGGACTGATAGATTTCGATCGACAGGTTTCCCCGTGGGTGTACACACCCTTCTGTAGCAACGGAGGGTCACTCACAATCATAACGCCGCTTTACAGCCTTATAGCAGGGCCATATTCCGTCAGATCATAAAAAACAAGGTACTCTGCTGTTTGGGCACCGAGAGAGAAATATGGAACCCGCTTGGTAGTGCTTGCTGGTCTTTGAAAGAGACAAAACTGATGCCTTCTCTTCTGGTAGATATGTTCTGGATAGAAGACAGGGCATGTTAGATGCTCTCCCACATCACATCCTGGGCTGTGTCTAGCCAGCAAGCAGCCCGAGAGATCGCGATTGGGGTTTGTCACCCTGTGTTGGGGTAGGTGAGGTGTGGTAACACAACAGGATCCTCTCTAATGGTGTTGTCTACCTGCACAGGTGTTGTCTCTAGACTCCACCGGACCTCAGGGCCGAAAGGCTGTTGGTGTCCCCAAGCCTTGACGGATTTGCCACTCCCAAGATACTGGTTAGGGCTGTCTATACGGAGTAGTTGGTTTCTTCTTGATCACTGGTTTGTCACCAACAATACCATCTCATGTGATGTCTACGAGGACGATATTCCGTGCTGTCACGTCGATAGTTGCCTTTTGAATGTAGACGAGGTCTATGTTGGGCGGTAACGCATTGGTCAAGCGAGAAACCAGGGCATGGACAGGGGGATAGCACACAACGCACGCGCACATACAACACACAACGTGAACAACAAGCTATGAAATCACCGATAGCCTAATTGAGATGGGTAGCTATGTTACAATGCTCGATATACCGACCAATTCCATGCATTTTGGGACATACAACTCAACGCACTTGTGTCTGTCCATTTCTCGTCACCATAGAGAGCTCATGTCGTCCAAAGTTGAAGCTGTCAAGTTGAGAGAGCCTCAAAAAAGCAAGACAAGCATGGAGAGAACCACAATTCATGCCACGGCATGTGGAGTAGCGAGCAGTTAACCTTTCCGTTTCCCGGTTACCGCTGAAAATCAGTTTCGATAGTGGTGATGATGCTGATCATATCAGGCCATCCTTGTCCTTGAGCTTTTTAACTGAAGACAAGACACGGCACGGTTAATGTCCAATATACGGCCGTAGTTATATCCAATGCAATGCAATGTAATGTAATGTCGTGTCAGGTCATGATACTCTGTGTTTGTGATATGTTGGACGCCAAGACCTCAATTCAGCAGGAGCAGTTGATCGTGCCTGCTGGATCGCTAGCCGAGTCCAATCACGAGGTCGCGGTTCACTTAAGCGTGATCCGAGATCCAAGACATTTCCACGAACATCCTCCATCCATCCTTGCGCAACCTTAGACAACTACCAGGTATAACACTACTATTGCCGGCTCGCTTACGCCGCCATTCGACCGGAGAACAACCCGCCGGCCTTTTTTGAGCCTCGAGGGCTTTAGCGATGCAGTTCTGTCAATTATGATGGGCAAATGAGAAGCCAGCATCGTCACAGTGCAATGGTTTTTTCAGTACTCGACGATACTTGACAAGCAAGCCACGGCACTATCGCTTATTAGCCTCGCAAGTTCCCTGCACGTTGGTCCTCCAGATGTCCAGAGAGTGAGACGTTGTTGGTATATTGTTTCCAAATGCTCCGCTGCACCCTGGCTTGTCTTATGTGCGTGCAGCCGACAACGTCTTGCGTGTTTTCTGTCTTGATGAGCATTGATATTCCTTCTCCTTGCTTCTTCCAGTCTGTCACATGCCACGTGGGATGAACATAGTACTGATACCCACTGAGGAAGAAACGCACGTTGATGCCCGTCGATCATTAACTCAGCTGCTATTCCGTGCGTTGTATGTTGTACGACAGAGCTCATAATTGTCGAGGTCTCGGATGCTTGACAAAACACACCGAGGAGAAGAGAGCGCGGATATCGGACCTTCATAGAAAGCCAGCCGTTGGCAAAAACAAGACTTGCACTCGCTGGCGTTGCAGCTACTGCAATACACGTCAACCTTATGTTCTCCTACGAGACCGGTAGATGGAAATCCACACAAGAGCATATTCTCTGCCGGCCCATGCTTTGACAGCGCTTGGTAACGCAGCTCTAAGGCGTAGGTGAGTAACGACACATTACTGAGTCAGTGGTGGCCAAGCTGGAGCCAAGAATTGGACGCATAACGGTGCAGTGTTGTGTGTGCACGCGAGTCAAGGTATAGTCGTTGGCTCCGCCGCCGTTCTGCTTTTTACAGAAGCACTTCTCCCCCATCAAGTCATCGCCCTGTATGGAGTCACATCAACAGTAAAGTCGAGAGATTATAGAGGATTTCGCAGGACAACGCTGTTCGTGCCTAAGAGCTCAAGATCGGGTGAAGGGGTCGCTTGAGCGATAACACTCGGCACAGCAGCTGAAAGAAGAAAATGAAGAAGAAAAGGCACACGACACAAAAGCAAATATGACATGCCGTGGTGATTTCTGTGGATAACATGGGGTGTTGGTTCGTTTCAGCTACCTTTCTGCATATTATGGATAGTCTCTATGCTGTGGATTCTGACTCTATGCCTGGGAATGACTTGATAGATACCATGAGCCACCCATCAGTCAATACCCAGTCCATGGCTAGTGTGCTATTAGAGTCCTTTACGGCTCTCAAGCATTGCCAAACTCGGATCTTTCTAGTTTCAAGTGCTCCGCTCTCCCGCGCCGAAAGCCTGTGCTTGCACCGTGACCACGGGTCGACGTGGACGGAACCTGTCACACCCCGGACCTGTCAACGCGGGGACCGGCGTGTTTCGGGTCGGCCTGCAAGTCCAGTTGATCCTCTTCATTAACGTCGCCTCTAGGGATGGCTTGTCCCGCACTCCTCTCAGCCAGCTTTTCGAGACTGCCGGTAGCTCCGCCTACCATAAATGGATGTCAGGATGTGACGGCTGGGTACCGAGTCTCTGATGACGGACAACAGAACGTTCGTGAGACAATGAGGGAGGTGGTTCTGACGAATAGCCGGATATGCTAGACAGGCATCTGATGTACACTAACTTTGCACTGATTCATATTGCCTCGATCAACCAAACTCATGTATCGCAACATTGTAAATGAAGCTGTCTCACTGGGGCCGCCTATCATATACATAGTAGCTCAATTTGGGCTGCGAGCATCGTCTGGAATACGCATTCAGGCTTGATTTCGAAACCCTGCCGAAGTGCTCTGATGTTCACTTCTTCAACATATCTTAGGCATTCGATTCCTCAACGAACAAATGGCCAGTACAAAAGAGAAAACAGCTGAGACAACAGGAGCACAGGGGTCGCGGAGTCGGAATCAGCATTGCATACGCTGCCACAGAATTGTGTTAGGATCCCGGCCTAGAAGAATCTTGTTGATCGAACGAACCTCTCTCAAAATGCAGCTGAGCGGCGTCTCCGTTCAAAGGACGCGCATCAAAGAGGGTGTGGTGGCAGCTACGCCCCTGTCGCTGTGCAAAGTCCATGGATTCGGCCATATCTGCACACGGCAGCACGCAGGTAAGACGATTGAATTATTATTCAAGTGACACACCTAATTATTGCATCACTAAGTACAAGGGTTGTCGTCAACGTTCAAGATGGATGCGCTCAGGGTTGAGAGTGTGAAGAAGATCTTCTGTTATAACTAACAAGACATCTTCAGGGACCTCCGTTGTACAGCGACCACCCGTGCTGCGAGACTAATGTGAGCTGCAAGAAATGTCAGGTAGCATTTGACCAGGGCCCTGGCAGAATCTGCCTTTAGGGCGGGCCGTTGCCGATTTATGATTCACGAACATGGATACAAGGCACAGGAACGACGCTTGAAAAGCTAGTGTTTGTGGTCCCAACAACTTTACAGCTCATATCCTGAATTGTTGCTGCAGTACGGCTCGGGCCTCAATGCTTCACGGCGAAAAACGCCAGACATGAGAAGCATCAATGCATGCGACGTTGTGGGCCGGAGAGACAACGTGAGAGCCGCTTTTGCCACATCAACGGGCATATGCAGGGCTGAGGAAACAAAAGAGAAAACACGACATCAAAGCGTGACACCAGAAATCGACTGCCACAAAAAAAGCCATCTTTAGCCATGAACCTCGGGTGTGGACGATGCAGCAGCGAACCCTTGTCAGGGACCAGGGGTCATTCAACACCATTGACCATTGTGTCGTGGCCCGGTGACGTCGTGAGCGTACTTTACCGTCCTATCAAAAAAAGGTCTGATCGACAGCAATTGGACCTGTGCTCTCAATATCTCACGTTATTCTGACCTCAATTGGGTCTTTGTGCCCATTGGCGAGTGCATGATTCGAAACAACCCATCGACGAAGCAAGCAGACGAACGCATGGAATTCGAACTCTTATCAATGACCGATGATTATTCCGCCGCTTTACAATAACGCCTCTATCACAGCAAAAGCCAATATGTCTTTGTGTACGTACGTATTTTGGTTTACCCTCGAATATCCGTCTCTTTCTGTTTCTGACTACCTTAAGTTTATTCCTCCCAGAAGCCAGGGAAAAGGTACTCGACCTTCTTCATGGCCTCGGGATCACGGCCAGCTGGCTTGGTCATGAATTTGACGGCTCCTTGAGAGGCACCAGCCCAGTGCTTTGCCTGAACCAGGTCGCTGTTCTCGAGCTCAGCAAGTCGATCCAGGACACCAGCTACGAGTCGCTTGGCATTTTCGTTGTTAGCCTTCATGTACTTGATGACCAGCTCAACATTGACATCCTCAAATGAATGCCAGCAATCGTAGTCGGTGGCCATGGCAATCACCTGGTAGGCCAGCTCGGCCTCGCGGGCAAGCTTGGCTTCAGGAAGGGTCGACATGTTGATAACAGATCCTCCCCAAGATCGATACATGTTAGACTCGGCGCGAGTTGAGAACTGCGGTCCTTCTAGATTGTTTGTCAGAGGATGGTTAGGTAACTGGCACTGCTTCAACAGGTCTCTTACCCATGACAATGACCGTGCCCTTCTCGTGCAATACGACGCCGTCACCTTCCATATGAGCTGCACAAGCCTTGACCACCTTGGCAAGGCCTGCATCGAAAGGGTCGGCGAAGCCAACATGGCCAACTACACCACCCTCAAAGAAGGTAAAGGGACGGATACCCTTTGTGCGATCAATGACCTGGTCCGGGACGACAAAGTCCATAGGCTTGATCTCCTCTTGCAAAGAACCGACGGCGGAGAAGGCAATGACGGATCTAACACCAATGTGTCGTAGAGCAGCGATGTTTGCGCGGTTCGGGACCTCGTGAGGAGCAAACTGATGGTGAACACCATGGCGAGCAAGGAAAGCGACGTAGCCACCTTTGTGGGAGAGGATCTGGATCGGCGAGGCCGGGTGTCCCCAAGGCGTAATAGGGTTGAGAGCAGCGACGGGCTCGAAGCCTTCGAGCTGACCGAGACCAGTACCGCCAATCACGGCGATATGGACAGGCTCTATGAGGGTGATGTGAGAATCAGTATCGCACCTATATTGACTGATATGGACAGAGAAAGAGAAGATAAGGTATTCTACACACTGTCGAACGTAGTGGGGAGGTCACCCATATTGACGAATTGAAACCGAGATTAGTTAGAGCAAGGATTTGGAACGTTGATGAGAATGAGAGGTTATCGTCGTCGCGAGGAAATATCTGGTCCTCAGCGTAACTTGGAACTAACGGTAGGTGCTTTATTATTAGCTACCCCGCCGCCATGACCAAGCTTACGTGCTTGGGCAGAGGTGGGCGGGATGGAGGGGTCGTGGACCCTTGGGAGCTCTACCATTGGTTGGCACATTTGAAGATGCCAAAATTTTTGGCATGAGATTGTTATTGTTCCATTATAAAGATCATAAGTATGGTGTAGAATACCTAGCATGTTGTGCTTATAGACTTGCGATAAGCTATTGCAGTTATCATAAGGGCCTACCAAGGCTCGACATGACACACCATCTCGGAATGATGTGTTATCATCTCATAGTGCTCTCTGCTCTGTGTTGTGTACACTGTAGATATTTTGTCATTCTCTGCCTCGTCTTGGGAGTAGATCGCAAAAGTCATTCTAGATGATATATTTCAAGTACTTCAATAGAGTATTTTACGCCTTTGTTCCTATGTCGATGTTTTGTTCTATCAAGACAGCTTGTGTTAGTTTCCATTTGGTTTGGCGCGGCTGAGTTCTTTTACGCTTACCTAGGTAGGTAGTGAACATTTCACTCTATCAACATTGACCCAACCAAGGTATTGATAATTTAGTGATAGAGCTGAATCAGTTGTGTTTTAATTATACGGATCTTTTGTTAATATTGTACTATTTTATGAAGCCTCGAAATTCACAGTCTCACACTTATTTGCCTTCTTCCTCACCCTCTCTCTCTCTCTCTTATGCTGACCAAGCCGGCCAGAATTTTCCGACCTAAGTTACCTAGCTCCGCCAAAATTTAGCCCACCACAACCTCACCCATCAAATAGTCTGGCAGTCACAACTTGTCAGCGACTGTATATGGATGCCATGACGAGAAATGATAAAATGACCCGACTTCCCGACAACGTCAACTTGCTGAGCGAGGCTCACGAGAATGGACCTGACGAAACTATCGAGGAGCGATGCTTCGCTGCCGCCCTCGTCTGCCTTGAAGGCCACTACACTCAGTCTCCTCCCATGGGCCCTCAGACAGCAGCTAAAGTGAGCTCTATGATCACAAAAACATTAGAGAAAACACATACAATACGCAGGGCTCGGTAAGTCTCAGCCTCGCTCTTTATGCGGGCCTTCTCACTGACGAGCGTGTAGCGAGGCCATCTCCAGAAATGTGGCGATTTGGATCTGGCTCACAAGAATTTTTGCAGCCGCCATACCGAGCCTCACCACACGATCTGTAGGGCCGCTTTCAAGCCTCAACGATCCAGAGAAGGGCGTCACTCCTCAGGAAAGCACTGCCTTGATTGTTATGAACCATGCGACAATTAAGGAGGATATTGCGACTCTCATCAAGCTTATGCATATTGCCAGGAATCTCCTCGTGAATGCTGAGCCCGAGGTGCCGCAAGACATCTGCGCGGCGGTTCACTTTGATCAAATGGTATATCAGACGATCATTCTCTGTGTCAACGTAACTAGCAAGGGCTACGACGGAGAGATTCTCGATGAGAACCAGAGATTAAAGCTCGGTGATGTCACAGAGCTATGTAGGTATCCGTCGTGTTGAGACACATACTCCCACACTGACAAAAGAATCTAGACAAAAAGCTGCTGGTAACGTCGTTACAGCAAGCCCACAACTGGACTGCAAAACACGACAGGAACAAAATGTCTTTTTGGTTTGACGTCCTATTTGATGATGACGGCGCGCTTTCGGGTCCCGAGGAGAGTCTAGGCGATGGCTCAGGCTTCCGGCCAGACGTGGCAAAGCGACAGGTCCAGCATTGGCTCGATAGGAACTCCAAGCTATGTGACACTGCCCGGAAGCTTCTCAAAGATTACGCCCAGAACCAAGCCTCAAAACCACCCGGCAACCTCGCCCCGATTAGACCTCTGGCTTGGAACTGGCTCCCGGACGGCTCTGTGGATGTTCCTGGAGATGTTGCCAACACCGAGGACAAGATCAACCCGGTTTGGAAGCCCGATGAGACGGACAAATTCGAACAAGATCGTGCATATGGGCGCGTCTCGAGAGAAGTTGATACCTGGTGGCTGAACGCCCGTGACCCTAATTACGAAGAATGGCTAGTCCTGATGCCATCTGTCGAGTTTGCCCAGAGCCGCCTGGAACATTGCCGCAATAATCTCGTGCATCGATACGCTCACTCTTGTGGAACAGACCACTCTCCGCCGCCAGGTGTTGTTGAAGAGGAAGAGCTCTCGGAACACGAGCATTGCCATCACTGTGAACACGATGATCATGAGCATGAGCATGGGCACCATCACGATCATCACCACGAGTGTAACCATGACCATGACGACCACGACCACGACCACGATCACGATCACGATCATGACCATGACCACGAAGATGACCAGGAGTGCGTATGCCAATGTGATCATGACCATGACCATGATCACCACCATCACCATCATGATCATGATCACGAGTATGCTCACGACTACGTGGAGGATATCATGGACGAAGAAGACGCTGACGATGATGAATCTTATGGAGAGGGGCCGCTCACCGGTCTGCTAACTGAGGTGCCCAACATCTTAGATCCCAAACAAATCGAGGCTCTGCACATGATTGTCAAATCATGTATTCTGGACAACGCCGGTTCAGGGTTGACTCGAGCAGGCGAGAACCTCCAGAAGACCCGGTGTCGTATGTTCCTGGCTCTCGACTGCGGAAAGAGTCTTCTCAGAGAGATGCTGGTCTTCATTGCTGTCTGGGAGAAGGATGAGCAGTCTCTCATCTTCCAGGTCACTACTCAGATTGTAGAGGCCCTTCATCACAGCGCCTTGATTCCATATGCCTGGAACTCGCTGCGTATTCCCAAGGATATCATCTCGCCCGCTCAGACAGTCCTTCTACGGCTTGTCAACCACATGTTCAGAGCTCGTATAAACAACAACTCAGCTTCTCAGGAGACAAAGGACAATTCCCGTGACATTAAGCTTGTTCACTTCTTCTTGAGTTTCTTTCGAAGCCGTATCGTCCCCGAATGTGCCGCCCTCATGCATCTTCAAGCTCAAATTCGGGAAGAGAACTGTGACCCTTCCGAGTTTCCAGTGGACAGTTGGGATATGGAACGTGCCAAGGATGGTTTGGCTCAGTACCTCGACTTTCTCACGACCGTTGCTGAGATGTTGGACACTCGGGCCAAGCTGATCGAGTGGGAGGCCATCTACGATCTTATCACGATATTGACTGGATTGGAGGCTGGAGTGCCTAAGAAGCCTCTTATTGAGCTTCCCAAGCGGTCACCTCGGAATGACAGTGACGGCAACCCTATGGTCGAGCGACCATACGCTGCTACGGATGACGGAATTCCCCCATCGCCACCTCCTCCTCCTCTACAGGAGCCAGCGCATAAGTTCCCCTGGTCCGGGATCAAAGGACAAATCTTTACCATCATCGCCACTCTTTTACAGCCACCTCAAGGTCAGAGTAGCCCTGGAAACCCTGATGTGCAGATGCAGATGGTCAAGTATAACGGAATCGTGCCTCTGCTCAACTGCTGCGCCTACGACGACCACAACCCATATGCCAAGGAGCGAGTGACGATTTGTCTCAAGTGGCTGCTGGACGGCTGCGAGGCTGCCAACAACTTCTTCCGTGAACTTGTCAACCTCTCACCACCGCCTAACCTTCGGCCTGCCCCTGGCGGTACCACCGTGTCAACGATAAGGGTTGATGGTATCCAAGGCGAAGTCAAGGTGCAGGTCCGCTCGAGTACGTCTGCACCAGGCGAACAGGAGACTAGTGACATTGTGGATGGAGCTGGCAGGATTGATCTCAACCAACCCAGTGGACGCGGCAGCATTGAAGATGACTTTATGGCATAAACAAATGTCTGTATATTGATCAAGGGAAATAACATGGTATGGAGGTTAGCATAGCGTAGGGTGTTCAGGAACTACTGGGTGAAGGGTTGGACTTTGGTATTTGTGAAACTTTTCAAGCAGAGGAGTTTGAGTCGAGGCATGAGATATTCCAATCATGATGGGTATGGCAGAAGCCTCTGGGTAATCGGCAAGTAAAATCCTGTTCGTGCTTGAGTAGGCAGCATCTCATTTCCACCATGGGAAGCTTTCTAAGCTAGCGAAATCCACTATCTGAGCAGTCAAAAGTTCCTCAAGTTATTACATCGAGTGCTATTCCCACCAAGCCTGAAAGTCCGCAATCAGTCTCTGGTTCAAGATCCGGGGCCATGATATACCGACGATACTTATCTAGGGGTACTCTACCAGGAACGAACATCTTTAGATTCATGCTAAGGACCTTAAAGGTCTCTGACCAACTCTCGCCAGGGAATGAATCACAACTCAGCTCAGTGTCTTTCTGCCATCCCTTGCTTTCAGAAGCCTGGCATGTCCCTATGGGTATCAATGCACTATCAAATCAAGGCATTATATAGTCCATCACTTTTGAGTTAATCAGTCTTCTCTATTTGCGACGAAAGCGGCGGCAAACAGGGACTGATAGAAAGACGCTGAGTTGAATTGATTCCCTGAGAGATCAGAGACCCCAAAGGTGTGACCGTCAGCTTAACACTGTCCCATCCTTTGGTAGCCCGTAGGCAGACCTCTAGAGTCTGGTTCATTAGAGCGTCCCTTTTCTCAAAGCGCCGACCCAGACGGCTTCATATGGAATGCATAGGACTTGTGTGGTTTCAGGGACGTCAACGTTGAATCTTGCCATGAAGCCTGCAGTGGAAACTCGTCGCAAAGTGTGGGTTGATTACAAGTAGTAATAAGCGAATGCGATCGACTTCGGCATAAGGTTGGAAATATGTTATTTGTATGAGTGCCATCAAGCAAGTGTGTAGTCACCGCACTTACACGACGGCTCTCTGTCAGTCTCTAAAAGAATTTCCTTGGTAGGCTTAGACCATTGACATCACATACATTAGCAGTATCCACTGACTGGAATTTGCGTTGAATACATTTATTTATTAGTAAAATCATGGAGTTCCCTTCTGAGCTGATATCCCTGATCCTCCTAATACCTTGTTGAAGCAATCGCCAAGTTCTGACACAAAACTTTATTTGCGCCTTTACCAAGCTTGGCAGTGACAGGAAACGTCGGGGACCCATTTTGCTGCCCCTTGACTTGTTTTTTTTTTTTTTTTGAGTTTTTGAGTTTTTGAGTTTTTGAGTTTTTGGGCATCAGTGTACAGTGAGAGTACAGTATTGATCTGACCTGTCAAGCCCTTGGCTCGATCTGGTAGCATGACAGGGAGGTCTAGAGATCGAGACAAGGGTCTCCGGCTGATACGGGACAATCACAGACAAATGCCGGCTGAACAAGATATCCTGTTGGCTCAGAATGTTTATTGTACAAGTATGTATTTCCATGATCTGAGAGCGGCGGTCAGATCATCCACAAAATCTCCAGATACTGTATCCTATCGTACGTATCCTGACTCAGGTCCTCGTGACCATCTTGTTTCGCCCATCAAATCGAAAACACGCAATGCCAAGCAAAGCAAATCAAATCAAATCAAATCAAAATGTATGCATGTACTCCTCCTACGCCCAACATGGTATGCTCGTGCCTGACAGCGACGTCTATGATAAATATAGAAAAAAAAAAATGTCTTTTCCCGACCCACGTTGCTGTACTATGCAAGCCCAAGCTTGATTTCCAGCTAACAAAATTTAAAAATCCAAAAGTCTCACATGGGAGCGTAAATCATCATCACACTATGATAAGAAAAGACCAAAACAGTGGGAACAGAATAACAACGCTTAACCATTTGTTCTAGTAAAGAAAAAGACCTGAACACCTTGAAGTGCTTCTGATATGAGGAGCCGTGAATGTGCTGATTGAGAAAATAATATGCCAATGCAAAGGGTATCGTAAATATTCATAAATGCCTTAAAGCAAAGAGATACCGGAACTGGTGAGCACCTCCAAAGTCCACAAAGTGGAGTGAGTGCAAGTCGGACAAGAATCTCCAAGAACGCTGGTGGACCAGGTTTGTATGCCGGTAGGTGTGAGAAGTTGGTGTCGTTGTGGAATTTCATCAGAGAGAGCCCCTGCTTCGTTGCTCGGCGCTGTACGGTGACGTCGTTGGCGGTTCAGTAATTGAGACTATCACTGTGTTTGTCAAATCGTCGGCAGTGTTATCGAACACTGCAAGATCGCGGTTGGCTTGATCACTCAATCCATCTCGCTCAGAAAGCCGATGCAATAACGACAGCCAGTTTCATCGACAGGGACGGGGATTATGGCGAGAAGGTTGTTGAAAGGCTGGCCATATTTCTTGTAGTTGGTGACGGGGATCTGAATCTCCCTTCCAGCACAGACGGCCTGACGCATGCGGTGTGAGGCGACCTTGTCCGTACCCTTCCTGTCGACAGATCGTTCATGTCCTGGTGGTGCTTGGAGGAAGCGGCAATTTCGCCCAAGAACTTCACGAGCCGTGTATCCAGTGAGTTCGGAGAACGAGTCAGAAACATAGATAATGGGGGCATCGGCCTGGCCCATATCGCACACGACAAGAGCGACAGAACAGTCCACTGGACCAAGAACAACTTGAGGGTTTGGTCGGCCCATGACACGGAACTGTTTTATTGTTAGTGACCTGTGGGCAGAGCAGTGACGGTGTAAGTCGGCTCACCAAGATAGACATGATGTCGATCCCACTGGGAGCGTAAAGCCCGGGGTAGATGACGGGGTCTTGAACTCGACGCCAAGTACCTGCAGGGTTTACTGTGCCGTCAACGTTGAAGGAGCCCTCTTGAGGAAACTCATACTATGAAAAGTCAATGGGTGCCACTTTGAAAGAAGATCATGTTCGAAACCTACATTGAGAGCATTGACCTCCCAGGGATTCATAGCTGGAACTGTCTTGGACGCCATGGTTGAGCAGTGAGGGGAGGGCGAGCGTGAGGATGGAAAGCCCAGAGGTAGTGTTGAAGAGATGGCACGCATGGAAGCCGTCATGTCGAGGATAACAGGAGATATGAGTAAGGTGATATATAGGCCCGGGCCCCTGTGTCCTCAGCTGAGGTAGCACCAGAATAAACGCGGTCAGGTATGACGGAGTCAGTCAGCAGAGTTGCAAGATGTTGGAGTCGTCAGGTATCAGTCGGATAGAAAAGCTGGAAGCGGATAGGTTGCAAGTCTGAGGGATGAATGAACTGGCAGGTAAGCGAAGAGGAACTCGTGGATCGTCCAGGATGCGGCTGGATAGTTATCCCAGATGAGGCCCCAGAAGACAGTCAGACTTGTCAGGGAATAACTGTGCGGGCGGAGCTTTCAATGGTTTCCAGATGCGAGTGCAAATCGTGATGGACCCTGAAAGGGAATTGACAGAGGCGGCGGATGCTTTGGGGGTGTGGGTGATGACGATATGGTGTGAGTATAGTCTTGGTATGGTCGAAGTAGTGCTGTGTTTTTTTATGGTGTTGAACTGCAGCTGTTGGTTTTGGGGATTCAAGTGCTCCACAGCGCGAATTTCACTGAGCATGAGGTTAGAACATTCTCGTGGATGAATGGCTGTATTTGAGCATGATTTGCACCTACCTTTTCTTGAGTCCTGGGGGCTTGCAATACAGCCTCATATTTGCTTCGACAAACAGCCGCCCAACAGTCGTTGAACGGCATTGGAGCAGGGGTCTAAATACCACAGCAAGGTGTATGCGTAATACGTACGGGCGGGTAGGGGCAGAGAACCCCAAATTTGTAGGGTCTTCTTCGATTGGTTCAAGGTGCTCGATTCTCATGGTCCCCGAGCAGTCGAAGAGATCGCCAGCAACAATCTCGAGGCACAAGATCGACTAGAATCTCCACTTTAGCCTAGGAACGACCTGTCAGATTGGTGAAACGCAAAGGTACGTACTGCTGAGATCGCTGAGCACTTTGAACTAGGCCTCTAGATCGGTTCAATGGACTGTATCTTGTCGTCGGCAGTTTTCTTTGTCAATCAAGCCGAATATACGAAATACTTGTACAGTACTGTACAGCCTCACGGATTCATTATCGATTGTCATTTTTGGTTTGTTTCTTCTTGGCGTTTCAAAATTCGATTATCAGATGCAAGAGATATTGATCGCTTCAGGGTTGTTTTTGTTTTTTGTTGTTGCTTTTGTCTACCCGTCATCACGATGGCTTCTTAATAGCATCGACGATGCGTCGACATCAATGTTTGTCGGCCTCGACTCGATTGATCTGGACCCTCCTCGCTAATATTAAGCAACACATATGCGTATGCGTATGCATATGCACATGCACATGCGTTGTTGGCCAGCCTTGGCCCATTTCACGAGCAACCGTCTTTTGCATGATCGATGCTGTAGCCGATGCGCGATGCACAGGTCCCGGATGAGAAAGAGTTTGTTTGGTGTTGAGGCGCGATGGCTTGCTAAGGCTTCGATGCGTGGAACCAAGTCTTGGTTGCCGTGATCAAACACAAGCAGATTGGAGGCTTCCGTCTCCCCGCCCGCCCTATTTTCTTTTGTCTCCGATTCAAGACAAACGCCCAGACAGGGATTTCACTGGTCGGTTTTCGCTAACGACCGCAGACATCGGAAAGTGCATCGAGATGTTGGAGAAGGTCCATGGCCAAGTCCATGACTATGGCTATGGCTATGACACCGTGCCTGGTCCTTATAGAGTCTAGACCTTTATCCATCGTCACCGGTGACGCTGAGTGGGTAGGTAGTAAGCTGAGCCGGGCTGGGCTGAGTTGAACTGCTGGGACAACCCGTCCTCGCTTCTGAAGCTGCAGTTGACGTTGATGATGCATTGGTCGCTGCTGTCGTGATTTCGTATTTGATGGCTGCTGTGCGTCTTTTGACGTTTTATTATACTCGCTATGAATGTCAGATAGTTGATTCTCATTAATTATTCTCTTCATTTTGTCAGGTGCGATTTCGGATTCCAGAGGGAGGGACCCTGATTGACACCGATTCCAGCCATTCTTCGGATCGACAGGCGCTTGATTCGAGCCCCTCCTCTGTTCGGTTCGTTCGCGAAACATGTCATATTGTCGTCTTTTTTTGACTTCCCTTGTGACACTCAATTCATCGAGATGTCTTTCCAATCCATGTTAGTGAAGTAGCACCGTTTGGGGCCCTGCCAATGAGAATCACAGGGTTTCAAAACGGCCAAATCAAAATCGGGCTAGAATGAATAGAGCGGAGGTCTAGGGCAACGTTCCCGATAACTCAAGTCGGCTTGCACAATTCAAGTCTGACCCCTGACTTGCAAGTCAGGAAAAAAAGCCACAAGTCAAGTCTACCTAGGTCTTAACTTGCAAGTCAGCAAGCCAGTAAGTAAAATTAGTAATAGGTACCTAGGTATCTTTACCCCTTTTATTTAAGGAATTCTTAAGATCTAGGGTAGGTCTTCTTATCTTATCTTAGCCTATTAAGTAGCGTCTGTACTAACCTTATTAGGAAAGACCCCACTTTCTTCAAGTCCTTCAATTCAATTCAATTCTGATTGGCTGAATTGGCTACAATTCAACTTACCCTTGAATTGAGTTGTTGGGAACGTTGGTCTAGGGTACCTACCTAGGCAATGCACGCAGGCCCACTCGCCCATGTGAATATCGCGTCTGTCTTTCAATTAACGCGTGTCGCGTCGCTAACAAAGACTACACTCCACCGGCTGCCCAAACAGCAATACAATCCCCGACTGATTATACAGCTACCATATCAAGATCTCAACATGTCTCGGAGAGGCATCAACCGCACTGGTAATTCATCTACAGAGTTACCCGAGTACGAACCACCAGCATGTCCACTCACCGATGTTGCTCGCCGCAAGCTGCACGACTTGTCAAACACCCGCTCAACGGCCGCATATCAACAGCAGATCAACGAATCTGTCCGATTACTTGGCTTTAGCGTCAGTGATATACACGAGAGATTGCGCGTGCAGCGTGAAGAGCTGGCCCGTCTGAAAGCCCGAAGAGAGGAGAAGGGGACAGAGAAATCTGAGGACGAGCAACGCCTTGAAGCTCATCTCCCTGAACTGGAGAAGCGCATCAACACACTGACAGCGGCATCGGAGCAGGCCATTCGTGATATGATCGACCGCAGAGCGGAATTGGAAGACGAAGATGTCATGTTCAGCGAGTTGTATGACACGGCCAGTGCAGAAGCTGCCCAACAAAGACAAGTGGACGCTCAACGAGGCGAGCAGGACGACGAGCAGGAGACGCTGGCTGCAACAAGCCTACTTGAATTCTACAAAGAACTGCGCCAGAAGAAAGACACTGAATATACTAAAATGTCCGTCCACCAGCGTTATGCTCTCAACAACGACTACGCTGGCTTCAAAAAGCTGTGGCACGATGCTATGGCTGGCGATGAGGGGCCTCCACTGCCCGATGCCTCACGCTGGTTTACTCCCGATGGCGAGCCTATCATGACCATTGATGTCAAAGGAGCGGCTGCCGGGGGCGGAGACGACGACGACGATATTGCTGTTGAGCGCGAGGTCAAGAGCATTAACTGCCCTTTGACATTACAACCCATGAAGGATCCTTACACCAACCGAAATTGCAAACATACATTCGAGAAGGCCGCCCTGCTCGAGTATCTACCCATGCGAGGAGAGTCTCAATGTCCACAAGCAGGATGCTCACAGGTCCGCTCACTCTCCATAATCCAAGTACTGTTGACTAACGTGGTGTACAGAAATTCACGCGTGCGCGATTCGACCACGAGTTCTTCCAGGACCAAGCCATGGCGCGCCGTATTAAGCGTGTTCGCCTGGCACAGCAGCAGCAGGAAATGATGGATGAAGATGACGAAGGCGACGGCGACGACGAACTTCGAGTTAGAGGCTCACAGGCTGTCCCTGGAAGGCCGCTCAAGAGGGAGAAGAGAGGAGAATGACCGCGGTTTTAGGTCAAAATTGCGAGTTTGTTCACTACGAAGACACGATAAAATGATACCCCGCCAGTGTTAGAACTGATAGAAACCAATCCAGTAATTGAGAATAGTCTTCAGATGCTGCACATAGGTATGTAATCGAATGAAAATTGAAGGACAGGATGGTCCGAGAGAATCAAAGGACTTGAATAGAAATCAAGAGGGCATTCCGGAATGTGCTATATTTTACTCTAGAAATATTATATACATGACAATGTAGGGTATCTTGAGTGTTCATTACCCCCCCTGCGCTATTTGACTCAACGAGCCTCATGCCAATAAGAAATATACAATGCGATGCTTTTCCAACCGGTGCTAATTACCATTACCCATAAAACCTTGGGGGATAACGCCGTGATTTTTCTATAACAATGTTCTCTGCTCATGCTGCGCAGGTGCAACAAACAATACAGTGCTCCCTCAGACTTGGGGAGCTCATGCAACAGCCTGCAATACCAAAACGCCAGCAATGGCAACCACTAGCCCTGAATTGGGCGGGTTCCATGCTGCAGCATCAGGTGTTTCAGTTGCTGTATATACACCGGTCATATCCGATGTTGAGCTGGGATCTGAAGTTGATGTTGTTGGTGTCTCCGTCGTCTCTGCTTGCAGCGGCCAATCTTCTTTCGAGGTATACAGTATGCCGTTGACTACAATCCCTTTGTCATCCTTGACTAGTTCCTGGGCGCCCTCATCGCAACTGCCTTGGAAGTTCCGAACGTAGCACGTAGGATTCAATTGCTTGGGAAGATCTTCAGTATGCGTCGCATTGGCATCACCTGTGGTATTATACATGGCGGCATCAATGTCCTTGCCAGTAGAAATCGAAGTGCCAAGGATGATACGAGCAAAAATCTGGAAGGCAGTCTCAGGCTGATAAGCAGGCACGGCGTGGCCTGCCTGGTAGACACGACTGAAGGATAGGTTGCCGAACTGACGAACAACACCACCAATGTACGAATCATTGACGATGATGGGTGCGTATCCAGCGTCAGGAAAGCGAATGCTGTATTCGCCGCCTGCTTCGCTGGCCAGGCTTTGCGAAACAGCTTCTCCGCCAAGCCAATTGCATATATAGTCACGATCTCCGTATATCAAGGCAACCCGTACTCCTGAATTGAGGAGAGAAGCTAGACGGGCGATATTGCCGCCACGCGCCTGATCGCCCGTGGATTGGAACTCGAGATTGACATTTATGTTGGTCATTGTAAAGTTGATAGGAGAACCGATAGCTTGTTGCACAGTGTCTTGGTTAAGGTATTCCAAGAATGTCATAGGTGGGAAAGGGTCGGCTAGGGGCGCAGCAAGATCGTACCAGCCACGACCGGAACTAGAGTAGGCATTTTGAATGTCATTGCAGCTACTTTGAGCCTCAAAGCAGATCTCATTGATAGATTCCTCGTTCCCTTCGCCCTCGGGATCGCTGACTGATGCATCGGTGGCGCATTTTTGAAGAAGATCCCGACAGCCGCCTTCAGCAGAGAACTTGTCGAGATTGAACTTGGCGTCGCTATCAGATAAAGCTTTATAGCCATATGTATTGTCACTGGCAAATGTTGGATAGTAAGGTACTTGGATCTCCATATCAACGCAACCATTGACGATGCCGAGAGAACTGAGATGGACGTTAATGGTTGAGTTGCGTGGTAACTCCCCGCTCTCTCGTCGAGCGTTTTGCTGCACAAAGGTTTCCGCGAAGACAGGGCCGTAGCGACCACCATAACTTTCAGCAAAGAGGTTAATGCCAAGTGAGCTGTTGCGAGAACGCGAGGCAGGCTGGTATTGTGGGAACGTGGTCAAGAAGCCCTGGACCATATGCCAAACGGCCATGGCAGCGGTCTCTGTAGTATTGGCAGTAAAATTTCCATTGTTGGAACTGAAAGTGCCATTGGGAACAAGCCATTCTGGAAGCACCGGGTAGGACACTGGAGGCTCAGTAACATTTTGACTGAGAAGGTTTAGTGTGCCGTTGGTAGGCGTATCGTATGAAAAGCCGACTTGGTTGGGCTAGAAAAGTGCATGTGAGCTCTCGTGAGTTGGCGATGATACTCGAGGTTTACCTACCTGATCGATAAAGAGCATGTTAGAGGCTCGATCCCAGCCCCATTCTCGTACAAGCGTTTCGTATTCATTTAACCCTTTCTCGACAACTTCACAAGGCCCGTTGCCGGTGAAGAAGCCATAGAGTGAGCTGGATCCTGGTCCACCATTGAGCCAGATAGTGAGACTGTCAGTCCGCTCACGAGCCTCGACAAACCAAAAGAAGAGATTGGTTGGATAATCCCCCGGAACCGACACCCAACCTGTGTACTGCTTTTGAGAGTCGAATGCTGTAGAGCAGACGCCTTCGGGAGTTTTATAGGAGACAGTCACATCCCGATTTGCTGGTGAACGGACGACTGTGAGGTTACGCGCCTTAGCATCGGAGCTAGGGATGAATTGTGCGAATGATAGAGAGACCAAGGTAGAAACAACAAGAAATCGTATATAAAGAGGCGAACAAATGAGGCGATGAACCGCCATAACGGCGGAGGAAGAGGCGAGGTTTCGTTGCAATGCAACGATCAGGTATTTCAAGAGTGGTGAGAGGGTATGGTAGGAGTCGTCGTCATCCAACAAATAATCAAACCCATAGCAAGACAGTAACTAAAGTGCGAGACAAGTCAAGTCAAACAAGACACCAGCGAGCGATTGATTGAGACAAGACCTGCCGAGACAAAAACAAAACAAATGACAGGCTGATTTGGAAATAAACGACTGATAGACAATGAAATAGAAACACTGGAATAGTTGTCAACGAACGACAGTCATTATTAGAAATGGTACCTTGAATTTGATGTAGGTAGTAGCTAGGAGAAAGAGGAAAATGCCGATCAATCCAGGAGGAGCCCAGGTCGAGTGGGTTGGTTAGGTTCCATCCTGACGGGAGTGGAGGAACCGTTGCAACTGCAGTTACGGGGCAGCCACTGACTCCTCGTTTCTGCCCTAGGTACTGCCATGAACCCGGTCTTGCACTGTATCGGAGGTTGATCATAGGGCGTTTTGGACTCTGTCAGCCCTCTCAATTAGCGGAATCTGCCCTGGCGCTGTCGGCTGAGGCATTGAATCTTAGTGGGCGGGGGTTGTCTCGGGTGGCTGGCTGGCTGTACGTACATACAATGCCTCGTAATTGTCCGGTCGAGAATATCAAAATATGTGAAGACCTTCTAATGGATGTCTTCTTGATTCGATTCGCTGCTGCTCGGAAGAAATACACCAAATAGATACCTGATGTTCAACATGAATGAGGTACTGTTTGTTCTGTACGAGTTGATGTGCAACGCCAAAACCTGTTACGCCAAGGATCATATACCCAGTAAGCTGTAAATCCTCATTAGTGGTAGGGTGATCCAGGAGCATGGAGCTGTATCAGCTCGCACAGCCGCAACATGCTATGAGATGTTACTGGTTCGATGGTGCCCATTCCGACATTAGGAACTGCTAGTTCTGACTGACTACCTATGCAAACGACGACAACTCCCCAGCCTTACAGTAAGTATGCTCTTTTCTACAATAGGTAAGCTGAGCGAAGAGAATTAGGTAGTATCGCCAACCAACATACCCATTGGTAGACTCTAGCAGGGCCAAGCTTGATCCTCCCATGACACATGCCCTGTTACAGGAGCTTTATGTAGAATCATGCCAATTTAATAGTTAACAAACCCCCAATCGGATTATACTTTACACAGTAAGAGCCTTTCAGCTGGCGAACTAACTAATCATTTTACACTATATTACAATTGACTGTCATTTGATTATTTGCGACCTCAAACTTTTGTGTAACCGTATAGCAACATGAATCATACACATCTGAATCAAGCCTATTAGGCTTCGGATTTACGCACAGCAAAGAAGTAGTTACCTACCTTTTCACTGCCATCGACCTGCTTCCAGCCAAGGCCGGGAACATATATCACACCCTGCACCATCGGGTGACTCCAGCCTCGACCGGCGAGGAAAGTTCGCAACTCTTCCTCGTTGAGATACTTGTTCCAGTCGTGTGTTCCTTTGGGAACAATACCCAGAACATGCTCGGCCATGAAATTGGTGGTAAACCAACTCATCCACGTTCGCGCGATGGTGCTCATAACAAGCCATCCACCAGGTTTAACGAAAGGGCGCACCTTTTCCAGGAATGCGCCTGGAGCATCGATATGCTCGATAACCTCGAACAACGAAACTACATCGTAGGCCTCTTGTGGTGTCGCAGGAATAGGAAGATTTTCTATTGATGTTTGCCGATATTCGAGTTTGGAGCGAAGACCAGGATCTTTGCGAGCGTGTGAACGTGCTACAGTGAGCACTTCGGGGGTGGGATCGATAGCAGTGACATGTCTGGTAGTCGGTAGACGAGCTGCACTTTCGGCAAAGATGCCGCCGCCGCAGCCAATATCAAGGAATGTCAGGTCTCGAGTGGGAGAATCGGGGTCGGTGCGGTGACAAGCGCGGATGAAGTCATGACGTAAAGGATTCATGAGATGCAGGAGCCGGGAGGAGCCATGAGGATCCCACCAGTCGGCGGCGAGCGCATTGAAGTGTGAGACCTCATCGGGGTTGACAGATGAGAAATTCTGGGACGAGTTGGGCGAGGATGTGGAGTGCCATCGAGGTGTTGGCGATGTCGTAATAGAGGCTGCGATGGTATGGCTCGCCGGCAATGGGAGGGCGAAAGGCCGCCGACTTGATCGGGCGACGTTGCGGAAGAGGGCACCCGCCGGCCAGGACGGCGCCGGCATATTTGGAGGCTCGGAGGTGAAGTGAGAGAGGTCACGGCTTGGTTGGTAGGTGGTAATGGAATGGGTAAGGTGTGGATGATGCGAGGATCGATGAGTGGATGACAAAGCTTGCTGCAAGCCAAGCAAGATAAGATAGTCTCGATGGACCCTGAAAAAAAGTCAACGATGACAAGATTCAATTCGATCGCACGGTACACTCGGACGGTTCTGCCATCGGTTCCACTACTGACTGGTCTGCCAACGTCCAAGAAGTTCTATCGTCTCTCAGGTCGCTGACTGATGCTTCGCAATTCCTTAGTCCAACAACGTCTTTAACAAAGCTGACATAATGAGAAGACCAGGACTGACCAATCGCAATCAAAGAATACGACTCGAACTGCCCGATCAAGTAAAGACCCTTTTCAAATCACCAATGCATTGACATGTGAGCTCATCAGTGTCGACGATACCAATGGCTCCGAGGGTAAAGTAACTCGGCATTCAAATAGACCTTCATGGGATATGGGCTTACTTTGACCGGATAAGCCGGGCTCGATCGTAAGGAAGCGAGCGGGAAATTCACCGCGCGGCTGTGATTAAGACCGGACTGCGGAGCGGGGCTTGGCTTGCTTTGGAGAAAAAGGTTCTGTTTGAATCATGCGATGCGAGAATCAAATGCCGTATCCGAGCATATTTGATAGTTGCAGTTCGCTCTCCATCGCCTGAATCATTACTCACTCAATCAATCAATTCTTTGCTTACTCAACTTCTTCTTGGTGCTTAACAATCACCTAATCGGCTTCCATCCATATCAAAGTCCCCATTAAAAAAAAAAGCAGTTCCGTTCCCCTCCTTGACCCTTCATCAACCCCCGCGTGCCGCTGCCGCTTCCGTCTCCGCCTCCGAACCCGCTCTCCTCGTGCGTCCCGTCGCAACCATCGCATTCACAGTCACAAGCCGAGGTCGAGAACCCAGGCTTTCAATTTGGGATACCAATTGATGCTCAACCCTCAATACCTTGCACTGTCTAAATTCTCTTCCATTATTCTCCATCACACCTCCAAGATGCCCGCAACAATCCCCCAGAACAAGTTTGACTCAATCCCCGACTCGATCGAGGCTTTCCGTACGTTGTTTCTATCCCTGCCTCATGTGCCACTGCGCTAACATCGATTGTGATAGGAAATGGAGAATTCCTCGTCGTGCTCGATGACCCTTCGCGAGAAAACGAAGCCGACTTGATCATTGCTGCTGAAGATGTTACAACCGAGAAGATGGGATTCCTCATCCACCACTCCTCCGGCTACGTCTGCGCTCCTCTCTCCCCCGCCATCACTACCTCTCTCGACCTCCCTCAGATGGTCCCCGACAACCAGGACCTTCGAGGCACCGCCTACACCATCTCAGTTGATTCAGCCGACCCCTCCGTCTCAACCGGAATCAGTGCTCGCGACCGCGCTCTAGCCTGCCGCACACTCGCCGACCCCAACGCACGCCCTGATAGCTTCCGCCGTCCAGGCCATGTCCTTCCTCTGCGATCCCGCCCTGGTGGTGTGAGACAGCGACCGGGCCATACCGAGGCTGCGGTTGACTTCTGCCGACTAGCTGGCAAGGCCCATGCCGCGGTTATTTGCGAAATTGTCGACGTCGGCGAGGAAACCCCTGGCCAGGCTCTTCGTCCTAACCATGGCATGTTGAGAGGCGAGGATTGTATCACTTTCGCCCGAAAGTGGGGGTTGAAGGTCTGCACCATTGCTGATTTGGTCGCCTACATCGAGAAGACTGAGGGAAAGCTCGAGGCCAATGGCGCTGAGTCCAATGGCAACTAAACCGGCATCATCATAGGAAATGGTTATTAGGAGAATCTGTTGGGAATATGGCGGGCGAGTGGCTGGTTGTTCTACTTGATTCATGTTCACACATATCCACAGGGCGGTTGATGGTTGACGATACCTTCAGTTGGTTACTGTATTCTTACATCTGTTTCTGGATTCCTAGGGGGTATTTTGGCATAGACTGGGTTTCATGGCGTCCCGAAAAGTGGCGGTTGAAAGGACAACGAAAAAGATATCCCTCCTCTCACCTATGCTTGTTCCTGGCTTGTAAGCTCGCGTTGCTGACTACTAGGTAATTCGTGGCAGCTTCAGGTCCAAGATTATATCCGCTTTTTGTCATTAGTTTATGCAATTCCATGTCGTGTTAATGTAAATCTCATGCTCCTTTAAGTTTGGAGAACTTGGTCAAATTTCCAATATCTATCTATCCTACGCTAGGCCACGTTTTGCAAGACTTCATGCGGTGTGATGAAATAAACTAGCTCGACCATTTGGCTACTCATCTTTTGTATTCTTAGAGCCAAGACCAGGCATCTACTTCCTTAGGCGGGTAGATCTTCTTCGTCCGACATCTGGCTTGGCTTCCTCGGCAGCATCTTCTGTCTTTATGGCGTCTCCATTCGTCTCCTTCGTGGTAGGCTTTGTGCGCTTCTTCTTTGGAGGCTGAATGTTCTCTTCAGCTGCCTCTGGTGACTTCTTCCTTGACTTCTTAGGAGCTTTAATTTCGGCCTTTTCTTCGAGAGGTTCCTCTTTGATGCCAGGAGCTGTATTTCCCGTCTTCTTCTGTACACCGGGCGCATAACAACTTGTCCGTCCGCCAACTGTAATGAAAGCTAGCCTTTCGCCATTGGGCAGCTTGTTCGCAGCGCCCTTTGCGCCCTTGCCCCATCTATAGTTGAAGAGCCAGTGTTCGGGGAATTCGTCCGAGTCTCCCAGTTTATCGACGGCTGTTTGACACACATAGCGGATCATTTCATAGAGGGTGGCGATTTGGGCATTGTTGAACTCGTCGCAGTATTGCTCAGGGTGAAGTTTAGCTTGGTAGAGTGTTTCGTCGGCCACCCAATTACCAATTCCACTGATCATCGCTTGATCTAGCAAGAGGGCCTTGATAGGGACATGACGGGCTCGCATCTTGGAACGCAAGTAACCTTCGGTGAAACGATCAAGGTCGACAACCGGATCCGGTCCGTTCTCTACCAGGGGCGAATGCTTCCTTATCTGGTCTCCGGGACAGTCGACAAGTCGCACGCGACCAAACCTACGAGCGTCTGTGAAGGCTACTTCTACACCGGGAGCCCCCTCGGTCTTGAACTGGAACTTCCAGAACTTGGGCGGCCACTGTTCGTGCTCACCCTCCTTCATCTTCTTATAGTAGTTGGTGTATGCTGTCTGTTCATCCTTGATGTGCATCCAACCTGTCCCTCTCATTTAGTATTATTTGGTCGGTTTCGTTTCTTGCGAGACTTGCTCACCTGTCATTCCAAAATGCATTACTAGATGCGGAGGTTTGTCAAGGGTTATCCTATCGTTGGTAAATTGGTTGATCCTAGAATAACGCCGTGAGTTGACTCACCAGAAGTATTTCCCCTGGCTTCCTGCAGAAACGATCTAAAATGATGAGCACGATGAACGCGAGTTGTAGCAGGCAATTCCTAACCTTCTTCCCTTTCAGAGCAGCTTCTACTTCCTCACCACTTGTACCAACTTTGCCAAACACATTCTTGTCATCTATTGCAGAAGCGGATACGATGCGTTTCCCTACTACATGAAGGCGTAGGAAATGGACGATACGGGCAACTGTTTCAGGCTTAGCATTGGGATCTTCATCTCGAAATTCAAGTCTTAAACAGACCTTCTGCGATCTCAGGCATTTTTCTATACGATAAAAGGTTGGTATATTGTGTCTACGGGCGGTACGGAGGAAGTAATGGCGTCACAGACTCAATACACGAAAGGCGCGTAAGGATGAACGCGATATCACGTGATGATAACCGAAGATGTACTGTGTACAGCGTAGAGGGGCTACCTAGGGTCACTCCAGTTTGTTCACCAACCTCCCCAAAATTCAAAGCACAATTCTTGTTACTCCACCAAAATCCTTGTAGTTCGAGAGCTGCAATCTTAAAACAAGTTGGAAATATCCATATTTCACTGAGTTTTCTCGATGTGGACCGTTTCTTAGTCGACGTTCGTCGCCCAACATTATACCTCTGCTTTGCTAGGGAGATGCGGCGGCGGAAGAATTAGGGCCCGTGCTCCCCACATTGCAACTTTTGTCCGAGCTTTTTCTCTACAAAAACTTTCACTCTTCCAAAGCTTCTTCAGTTTTTCTCAACAACACAAAAAATACAATCAATTAACAAGCTGAGGTATGTTCTATACGGCGCAATATCTTGCGCGGCTACTCCTTTCTTCCTGATGACACCTTACACCGCAAACTAGAGTCTTTGACCTAAATGGAATGAAACCTCTTTTTTTTACACGTCAGTCTGAAAGACTTGGATCTCGCTTTCGTTTTTGCACTTTGCAACTTCCGAACACGCGCTGACTTTTGAACAGCTGTTTCATCACCAAGCGGTGGATCATTGCGAGAATGCTCAAGCTTTCCCTTGCGCCCGATATGGGCTGAAATGGTACGTCAATATACAGCGTCTCCCGTCGCATCCTCTTCCGTCTCTCGTGATGATCATTTCTTTTACAATATACGCTGGAAATTACCGGCTGAGTTCTTCTTTGACGATATAAAATGGCTATTTCTGATTGAGACTCCTTCTTCACCCTTGTTGTCATGCATGTAGTAGCTTGCGCTGACCTGAAAAAAAGACTTTTACTAGCAAGGTATGCGATATCTCATCTCGACCCGCACCCGACCTTTCATGATGAAGCGGCACTGGGCTCCGAATCATACCACATGAGCAAGAAAAGCCACTTTGCGGCAGGCCTAGAAAACCTCGCCCACTGACTCGTCACCATCTACTTTCACTTGTTGGATGTTTTCGGGCCATTGAGGCTAATATACCTCAAGTGCTAGTACTCTGCCAATCAATCCAAACATTCAGATTTCTCTGGTTTTATCTAACCGTAAGTAAAATTTTTACATATTTCAGCAGCATCCTCGCTTCCTGATGAACCCTTTAGATGACGAGTCTTATACGAGTTTTCGATGCAGACACAATCTTACTTTACCATTCATGCATTTCCTGACACGCGATTCTTTTGCAAATTTGCTCGCAAGCACTAAGCGACTTGTGCTAACCAATTCTCAGATGATCAAGACGTGAGTAGCCGACTGGACCCTGCATTTGCATTTCACATCATCTCTATGATGATCCAAAATGAAAACGACAAGCATATGTCTGAGCTCACGCTACGACGACAATTCATTTATCCCCTGATCGAGATGCTTCACGACACATCAATGCAGTCTTTTCAGCTATAGCGACTGACATTTCGAAAGCGTAATCAACTTTTCTCCTCACTTAGCTGTGGGCTTGATTACAGCATCAGGTTAGTTTTCTCTTGTCTTCTGTTTCCTCAATCGCTCTCAAATGATGTTACAATATCACGACGGTCAACGTAGCCATATTGCTTTGACGATAACGCCTGTGACAAGGCACCTTACCCTGAAATTCCTATTGCATTCCTCTTTTCATGTCTATCAGTGCATTTATGACAAGTCGCTAACACGACTTTCAAGGTTCACAGTCAAAGCATTTTCATAGAGTGCTATCGTAGACGGTATGGCCAGTTGCTATGCCGTACCTTGGATATCCAACTTGTCAAGCGACAAGCTGCAGCATGCCTTGTCTCGTACCCTAACCCAAAGATAGAGGCCACCTTGATCACTTGACGCTTTATCACGAAGCAAGAATGAAAACAATGAAATCAATTCAGAATACCGGTAAGTGGAAACAAGCTAGAATAATATCCATGACAGGATAACGTATATGTTTAATATGAGACGTTCCAAGATCAACCGTTTGTCCCAACTGCTGAACCAATGTTTCCAAAAGGAGTGTGTGACCCAACGATGTTCTCTATCCTCGAACGTGTCCCCAGAAAGATTGTGTTAGTCGAATTCATCCTTACTGTGTGTCGTCTACATATGTACTACCCCTGTGCTACGCCGTGATAGCCAACCATGTGGTGAAGTAGATCCCCTGGGTTTGGTCTGCCCACAGACAAGTCTGGAGCTCGCAAGCCTGACCGAAGCCCAGCGTCACGATGGTACAGCGGCTGGTCAGGTACATACCGCGGGACCATACTCTCAAAGTGTGGTCGGTCAAAGGACTGGGGAGGGCTGTTGAGATACGATGACGAGCCTCGAGACACTGGCCAGCCCGAAGCCTCGTTATAAGACTGGATTGGCATGATTCTGCACACGTTATGTTAGTGATTTGGTTCAGGGCACTAAACAGAGGGATATACGCACGATGGCAACATGGCTTGAGTGGTCTGGGAACTGCGAAGCATGTCTGTGTCCAGGCGCTCCCACAACGGTGCTCGAGAAGCATCAATCTTTGCCTGGGCATTGTCTTGAGACCGCATCTGATCCTGGAAAAAGTTTGGGTAGAGGATGGGCTGCTTCAGGACAGGCAGAGGTTTCTGCTCTGACGAACGTCGGCTTGCAGAGCTGGAGCCGGACGAAGAAGCCGGCGAGCTTGCCTCTTCTTGTTTTATGATGACATCTGCAAGAGACTGTGATGGAGAGAGAGACAGGCTCTTGTTGATGGATCGGCGACGGCGCTCTTCTCGTTTCTTGCAAGTATACTTGCCTACTCCCCAAATATCAAAGTGCTGCCGATATGAGCGGATTCTGCGACGGCAGTCAGCAAGACAGTCTCTCACAACGTTTCCTATGTCAACGGCCAGTAAAAGCTGTGTCTTTTATGTATAGGAATGTAACAGGGAAAGAGGAAGAAACTCACGAAGCGTCAAAGTTGTACTTCAACTTCATAATGTTGCGGACATCCTTGAGTGTTCTACCCTCCTTGATGTACAACTTGGTGATAGTCCCCTGGTATTCGTTCCATGGCTTGGCCATCATCTTGGCTGCGAATTGGATTGTTTTGGTGCTTTTTGAAGAGTGTTGAAGGGAAGAGTTTGGCCTTTGGATTGCTAAGTGATGCTTGTGTCCGATGTCTCTTGCTCCTAGCCCGGGACAACGAAGGCTTTGGCAGCAGGAACAGGGTTGACGATCATCGAGGTATACAAATCAGTGGCACCCGAGTTTTCCCTTATTGGTGAGTGAGTGAATTGAGTCTTTGTGTTCTTGCTGTATGTCAGAGATTCTGAGGATGGTTGAAGCTGAGGGTGATGGGAAGTTCTGTATAACCTTCCCAGGATATGGAGACGCAATGGAAACGAGACTAATGGAGGAGGACAAGAGAGGACATTGAATAGGGGGGAGCCAAGCCAATCTACTGGTCTTCTATCATCTTTTTTAGTTGCTTGTCAGAGCCTTGTTCGGTACATGTGCTGCAGTACTCTTTTCACAGCAAGTCTGTCAGAGCCTGTACAATTAAGAGGCGTTTAAGGCGTCCACGAGGCAGACACTTGGTGATTAATAAGAATGATGTGAAAGAGGTTGAACTCGCAATTCCTGTTGGTGTATAAAGCAGGGCGGACTTGTGCAAGTCCTTTTTCAACTATGCCTTGTATGTGTAGGTAGGTAAGATCATGATGGATGACAAGACTCGGAGATAATGAATGTACTTGACGCTTGTGCTACATTTTTTTCTGAAACGACTGCGTCCTTGGATTTGCCCGATGAGAGAGGAGGAGCCGAGGAGATCTAGAAGAGGGTGTGAGGAATTAGGCAGATAGTTCGTCCTTCAGCCTCATCTGTGCTGTGTTATTCTGCCCGCATACGCGCGCACACACACACACACACAGTTGTGATGGATTATCAACTTCCTGATGACTCAACTGTTTAAAAAAGAAAAGAAAAAAGTATAGATAATTTATGCACGTCTTGTAATATTCAATGCTTACAGGAACCAAATCCTTGAATGACAACTCATATATATGCGTCTTATATTCACTTTCCTGAGCCTTATAGCGAGCTATAGCTCCAATCCCTGCATCGGGATCGATCGCCTCGGCTGCCTTTCTGCCCACCCTTCTTCTTCTTCTTCTTCTCCATATTCGAGCTTCGAGGCATCCGAGCGCGTGGCTTCCAGAACTCGCCCTGCTTAGACTGTACAACCAACCAAATGGCTTATACCCAGCCTCAGATAGCCGAAACGATTGGCAACCAAGACATGAAAGGTGTAACCCAGCAGAAGGACTACACTGGACTAGAATGTGTGTGTACATATGATGTTGTGCATTGTTCGCCTCATTTCTGTCATCGATCGGTCTCTTATATACATGCATACTTCCATTCCTCGCGTCAGTTGCACTTGTTCGACCTTGTCATCGTCACCTAGTTTCTCACAGCCACTGGTTCGTATCTCCACGATAATGCATTAATATCGTCGCGTCCTGCGATGATACTGCCAAGAATACACTTTGCCAGCCATGCTTACTCTCGCACAGAAGAACATGCGTACCCATTCAGCTGGGCTTCTGCGATATGGCATACATATATACCTGCCGTGTTCCCCGGCTCAAAATGCAGTGCCTTGTGATTTGGTAATGCATGGTGATATCTGCCGCATTTGAATCACGGCATCACACTCAAGGTTAGTCTTTTCAATCGATTAACACTTGTGAGCGCAGTAGAATATCGCTCAGGTGACAAGGAAAGGGGAAATACAAGTGACCACGCCCTGCCATGCCCGAAGAGACGGGATCCTGGGTACCTTGGATTATTGCATTGAACACTGTAAAGACGAAGTGTAGAAATGAAACTGTATAATATAATTCGAATACAGGTCAAGTAAGTAGGTATAGAGGCATAAGCCAACTTGAGAATGACTCATCCAACGCACATCCGCATTAATTCCTCCCTGCCGCGATCCAAGCCGCCGATAATAATCAAGGCAACAAGGAGAGATTCTAAATATCAAAATCATGAGCCTCGACTTGCTCTTTTCAACCATCTTCGTCGCAAACCACCAAAAGCCACGTCAACTGCATCGTCACCAAACGACATAATGCCCTTGTTGCCGCTGCCAGCCTCACTTTGAACCACAGTCAAATCAAGAGACGAAAAAAACAATTGTTGCCTGTATATGCAGGACTGGGTATAGAGAACTTCCTCCATTAGAATCAATTGTGCAGGGCCTCCGACACAATGGCTGTCACCCTTCGTCCGCCTCACCCAGGCCTCTTTCTCTAGACTGCCGTCTCCTTCTTTTCAGCTGCCGTTGGAACGGCTACGGGAGCCTCGCCGCCGACAACACCAGCCTCTTGAGTGCCATGCTCAGTAGCAGGAGTCACGGGAGACTGGACCTTGGCGTCAATAGGGTCAGCTGTGACCTGAGGGTTGGGCGACGTAGGCGTAGATCCGGCAGGGCTGGAGCCGGTGCTCAAAGGAGCTGTACTCTTTCCACATTCTGCGAGAACCTGGAACCATTTCTGAGCATCAGCAGCTGTGTGCGCCTTGAAGTTGAGCTCAGTTGAGCCGGTAAGCTTGCTGCTCATGGTCTTGGACTTGTCCTTGCCCTTGACGCTGAACTTCTCGCCCTGGACAGTGCCAATGACGGCGTCGGGGAGGTAGATGGAAAGCTCCGGCTTAGGGTCCTGGCGGTTGTTATCCGAATCCTTGAACTCATGGAGGAACTTGGAGGGCGTGACCACGTAGTAGCCTGTCGAGTAGCCCCAAGATAGCTTGTTGCGCGACTTGCGCTCCAGGGAGCCCTCGATCAGAGCCTTGGTCGCAACGTGATCCATGTTGGGGAACTGGATCGCGTCAACAGAGCGGGCGGGCTCGTTGGGGTCGACGAGGCGGTCGGCACTGCGGGCCTTGAAAGCATTCCACTCAAAGTCAGGGGCGACACGTTGGATGACCGAGAGCTGGTCGTTATACAGCGCGCGTGTCTTGTCAGCCTGGCCGCCAGCAAGTTGTGTGAAGGCCTCCATGGCCTGCTGGACAACCTGAATGATGTGAGCCTCAAAGCTCTGGAAGTTGTTCTGAACAGCAATCAGGTCATTTCGGTGGTTGTTCTCGGCAATGACCTGGCTGTTGAGACGGTGCAGGACACCGCGGTAGACGACATAAGGGTCGTCGTGGCTGCTGAGATGACCTCCAGCAGAGTCGAAAGAGGCCGCATGTTGCCCAAGCAGCTCTATCTGCTTCTGGGTGGTGTTGCGAGCCTTGTCAACCTCCTTTGCGCCCTTCTCAGCGCCATGGGCGAGCTCCTTGGCCTTGTGCTTGATCTCCTTATGCAAGCGTTCGAGGACGGGGAGGACAGAGCCCTTGATGCTCTTTTCGGTTTCGATGTTGGTGTTGATGAGTGACTGCGTGTTGGAGCGCATGTTCTCGAAGAATCCGGCAACGCCGCCCAGGCTCTGGTCGAAGTGGTGACCCTCCTTGAGGGGGTTGTTGATGGCCTATTGTGCCTCGAGTTAGTGGCCAAGGTCTACTGAAGCGAGGGAAGTTAGAATTGGAATTGAGTTAAGCTCACCTTGAGCGCCCGTTCATATTCTTTGGCGTGGTGGCCGTGGATCTTCTCCATGGCCTTCATGTACTCCTCTATGTAGCCAACAGCATGTTTCCATGCCTGGAGTCGCTCAGCAAGCAAACCGGCAGTCTATACGTTGAGGTCAGCTCAAATCTCTTCCAAAGCTGCGCGCTCGTTCTGCAGCGCATGTTGTACAGGGAGACCTCGGGTGACATACGCTTGAGGGATCAACTTCGGGAATGGCATCTTCACTGACGGTGCTAAAGCCAGTAGTAGCCCTCGAGGGCAGATCGGTTGTTGTAGGTGAAGCCATGTTGGGTGATGGGATATCAAGAGTTTTGGTGCAGTTGGCGTCCGAGGGGGCGACGGACGATGTGTAGGATTATTATGTATTATATGGATATGAATTGAATTGGAGAGTTGAGATTAGATTTCACTGTCCAAGCTTGGCAGACAGGGAGGGAGGGAGGAGCCAAGGAGGGGAGGGGTATCACAGTCAAGGGTTATGAGCTTCTTTTCTTTTCTGATGCTCTTTGCAGGGGTCGAACTGGGGGAAGATCACAGGGTTATTTATACGGAGTATAAAGAGGTTGAATACTAATCAGTTCCTGGTTTTCTTGGCGGGAGACAATCAACTAAAAGTTAGATCATCAGGCTAATGTTGACGTCGTGGATAAATAATGTGCTGTGCTGTACAGTACAGTATGTACCTACAACTTGGAGATGATCGCCAGGAGAGCTCATATGACGTCGAGATTCAGGCCAGTTTATGGGAGGGGAGGGGTTATTGAGACAAGCCATCCCAGCGCTAATAAAAAAAAAAGAGGCTAACCAACAGAAGGCAGTAGGTACTCTAGTACTGTAGAATTGGGTGGTCTACCGTGCTAAGTCGGTGAGAATAGGTAGGTAGGTATAATCGAAATATATTTTAGTACGAGTTAGTTATTTCGATATCCTGTTTTAATGAGCTCAAAATATTAGATACCAATATGAAGTCTCACAAGTGTATCATTCTTAATGTTACCGTGTAGTATATAGGTAGCTTGAGTCTTTGAAGTAGTACAGTACAACAGATCATGCAATTATTCACTCTGTATACCCTCAAAAGTCCCAGTTTCAGCTATCCAAGGATCACCACCAGCACCAGCATCAGCATATGCTCGTTCTCCTCTTCTTCAAGCTGATCACTTTACATCAAATCTCCGACAATCCAGTCACTAGCGGCAAGTCAATCTATCCCTTAACCCTCACAGCCGTAGTAGTGTGTCGAGAACTACCATGAACACCAAGACACACACACCATCACCAGACCCTCGTTGATATCTCAGGTCATGACGTCAATCGCCCTTCAACTACCGCAAACTCTGGACGTGGTCCCTTGAACTTGCGTCGCACCGACACAACGACTAGGACAAGTTTGGTATAGATGCAACGAATTGTGTGTCCATCTCAAAGCTTGGCCTTGGCTCCCTCTCTCGAAATATCAATCAATACCTTGATACATGATGCAGTTACCATACATCTTCCCTAGAATTAACACCATGAAGTACGAAATAGAATATCCTATAGACCCAAATTGTCCACAGCAAGTTTCCATCACCCAAACTCCCCCTTCTTCACCAAACTCACATGAGTTCTTCCAATCTCGTTCGATAAAGCTGCGCCAACACACCACCATCGCTGGTAGATCGAGTTAATATTACGCACTAAACAGTCCAACAAGCTTTTGCTCGGATGTCACCGAGTGCCGAAGAATTTCGTTCACTCGCCACCAAGTCACAAGCGCCCTCTATGTCATTATCGACAAATAGTAACCATTCACCATCTCAAGACACATCTCAAGATATCAGTTTCTGTAATTCCATCTCAACTTTCAAGGCAAGGGATTTTACTGGTTGTTACCCAGTCTAAATATGCCTTGAACAATTTGTTCATCATTCTTCTCTGCTATCAGATCCTTCAAGGGTATTAATTATACAATTGTCATCCTTCATCCATCGTTTTCCCTGTGCATTGTTCTGGGCCCAATATTGTGTAGATATCATCCGAGCCAAAGAGCTCGTCACCAAAAGTACGCCTTGTCTATAATTCCCATGATTCGAGCCCTCCCGTAATTGAAAACACATAAACGCCGGCAAGCCCTGTGAGGCTTATGAAACATACCCAATCAAGCGATGGTCATGTAAATACAAAGAAACAAAGGTAAGTCAAGCTGCCCATCTAGACAACTTGATTTCGGTTCTGCGAGGGATGCATCCGTCGGTAGGTTGAGGCATCATCCGTGTAAGCGCGGCCATTGCCAATCCAACTGGAAGGGCGCGATATATGTAGAGGATGATCCTCACCGTCCTGGTCCTCGGATATTGTGCCCAGAGGGTCTGCTGGATAATCCGTAGCAGGCGGTGTCCTGGGAGCGCTCAGCGCCGTCTGATAATCTGGCAGAAGCAGGTCCCCAGTACCAGCACGCGAGCGAGCTGGGGTTTTGACAGCTGTCTGGTAGCTAGGGACCTTGTTGAGTTCAGTCAAATCAGAGACATCGAGATCGATGTGTTCAGCAGAGTTGCGTGATGAGTCTTCGGAGCTGTTGCTTCTGGTGAGTGCTGCGGTCGCAGGTTCCGATCTCGGAGCTGGGCCTTGGGGTGCAGACGTGGGGGACATGAAGCCAGGCGTGCCTAGTGAGCCCAGAGACGTAGAGGATGTCGTTCTTCGAGAAGGGTCCAGCGATACGTCGGCCAATCGAGATGAAAGTGCCGCAGGTGCGACAGGTAGGCTGTGGGCAAGCGCCGCGAGGTTTTCATTCGAGCCTGCTCGTGACTGTGCGTAGAAGGGACTGCTGACGCCTGACTGAAAGCCGGGCGTCTGGAAGCCACTAACGTCAACGTCTTCATACAACTGATCAAGAACATGCTCTCCATATCCGGGGGGAGCAATCGTCGAAAGTTCTCGCTCGTTGTTAGGTGTGGTTGGTGACTGGTCGACGAGGTTACCCTCTTCATCGAGAGGCATGTTGGGTGAGATAAAAATCGACACTGGAAGTGTTGCTCGAAGCTGCGAGAGATGTTAGTGAACCAGAACTCGTTGTGCTTTCGAACATCATCTTACCTCAGAAATATGACCATCGGGATTGCAAAGAGCAACGGTCAGCTTAATTTTGTGACGGACCTTGATGCCGTGGTGGTTCAGATCTTGAACGCACTGGCGAAGTCTCTTGGGCAAGTTCAACTTTTTAGTGACCGCCCAGCCTTCTTGACCAGTATCCTCAATCATATCTTGCCAGTGCTCTTCTCTCGAAACCTCAAACTTCCACATCGAGACCTCACGTTCTGTTCGGTGCTCCTTAGTGCCATAACCTGACCCAGATCCTTGGACATAACACTCGCGGACTTCCATCAACCGTGCCGTGATATCGCCCAGCTCGAGCCCTTTGAGTAAGGGTGTGAATCGCATCTCCATTGTGACCAAGCCGCCAAATACTACGGCCTTTTGGGGGATGATGATTGAGTAGTCAACCTTGTTGGGCCAGATGTTCTCAACACTCATGGCATGGAGGAATTCCAGGGCGCCTGGCTCTAATGTTCGGATGATTCGAAGGTGCTTGTTGGCATGCAGATCGTATGCAAGTTTTCCGCGTCCGACAGTTGCCCTGAGTCTGTACGTGATGGATGCTTCGGGAATGCCCTCAACACTCTCAGCCATGTTGCCGGGAAGCATGTATTCGAACGGCCATTCGTAGTTCCCAGCGGGGAGCGTCATGCTCTTGCCGTGCGTGCCGACAAAAGGCGCCCATCGGTGCTCGAGTATCGTTTGCGTCTTGTCAACCTTTTGTCCCGAAACACCGGGAGCGCTTCCTCTGGGATCAGCCCAGCTGCATAGAGTCAGTCGCTTTCCTCTAGAGAAATTGGTCCTCAAGTCGGGTCATAGAACTTACGTATGGCGTAGGGTCCCTACAAGTCGCAGTCTAACATCTTCGATTTTCAGGGATGTTTGTAGACACAAGACTAATGTGCCTTTGAGAACTTGACCAGATGATTCGTGGTCACTTCCACGGAAGACAATAAAATCGCTGTCTAGGCTGAACAACAGGCGCAGTTAGTAAGTAGTCTGGGCCAAGTTATGGCAGAGGGTCATCATACCGAATATCGAAAAGACTATATGAGTTACGCCCCGTCACTGAAGCGAAGGGCTTAAAGGACGGCATGATAACGTCTTTTGTCGTATAAGTGGTTATGAAGTGCTGCAAAGCAGCATGGGAAGGGGGGCAAATTGGGGAATTGGCTGGTGATATGCCAAGAAGGGGAACTAGAAGGAAAAGAAGAATAAATTGGAGGAGACGGAACGCTTTTATTTAGGATCACAGCTAAGTTAAGTCGAGCGAATGCGCAAGGTAACGAGCTGCCACAACAGCGCAAGCCACGCACGAGTCGGCGGGATGTGTGGATACGGTACAGCCTCTAGAAAAGCTGAGTGGGGCTGTGAGATCAGGAAAAGTCCAAACCCACGAGGGTCAGGTTAAGCAAGGGTTGGGTTTGGAAGTTCCATTCAATGGGAGGCGACAAGACGATAGCGCGAAGCAGAGCAGATCAAGCGGCGCGGCGTTTGGTGGAGTCAGAATTGCGATTTGATGCGATATGTAAAAGTTGAAAAAGAGGGTCCTGTTCTGATAAGACGCCCACCTTGTCGGTCTCACTAAAGATTTCTCATTCAGATGAACCTGGCATGTATGAAAAAATGATACGGGTATGATGATGAAGAGGCGGCGGGCAACAAGGAGACGGAACAAGTTAGATGGGACAGCAGTGATCGGGGGCGACCATGATCTTCTTTTACAGTCGTAGGGGTGTGGAGCTTGAATTGCGTGTAAATCCTGAAAAAAGATCATGGGAAAATGAAAAGGAGTCAGAGAGAATAGAAAAGATTAGCATGACATTCGATGTATGCATCTCTCTGGCTTTGATCATGACCAGCCGGATATCCTCTCCCAGAGACAGAAACAGACTGGGCCCAGGCAGATCAAGCAATCACTCCGTTCAGTGATACCACCCCTGCAATGCCGTCGTTTAGGGCATGGTCCAAGCCTCTTTGAGGTAATGATAACTGATAACAAGGCCTATTCTGCCCTGCCGACAGCTTCAGCACAGTTACCGTACACAAAGCCGACATGGCGCGGTTGACGCAGGAAAGGTGCTGTGCTGTAACGGTAATTACGGTACGGGACAGGTCTGCCCTGCTGATCTGGCTGCAAGTGTCATGTATCATCTCTTCGTACATCGTACGTGCCGGAAGGTTGCGACGGTAAACGGGCGTCGGATGTTGGCGGGCCGGAGGAAACGAGAAACGACCAAACGTCAGCAAGCCGCCTTGGATATCAAATTTGAGATAGGTAATGTATCGCGGTCTTTCATCGCCGATAAGAGGGTCCCAAAAGACCAGGCTGCTCGTTGTAAATTGTCTCGGCCTCGTTTGTCTTACTAGCGAGAACCACTGTGGTTAGGCCAGAGCACGCAAGACACTCAACGACGATGCTGAGCAAGGCCAAGACGTTTGAGGCCCTGTAACAGACAAGGGATAGTGGGGCGGAGACGCCGCCGAAGTGCTTGAGGCTGGTTTGTTGCATGAGTCGGGACGATTCGTGCTATCGAAGCCTGATGGAAGCTTTTTGCCCTGCAGGTTCAACGCTGTGCCGAGCGTCTGTGCTGCGTGGCGTCGTAACGCCGAGAATTGATGACGGTGGTAGATAGATAAACATCCGCAAGTACTTGAGCATCTCCATTAAAAAGGTGACGATGATTGGAATTGCTTCATTTCAGAACATCATTAATTGGTATGCCTCTAAGAAAACTTTGTGGTGGTCAGGGCAGGTAAGCGTGCACCTGCCAAACGGTGTCATCGTTGAGCACCTTCTATGCACCTAATGCATTGGGCTTCTCCAATTAGGATACGAACCGGAAGGCACAGCCAATTCAGCCCAAGACAAACTGTAACAGTTGCTTCACTTCAGCAACCTTAGGTACTACCTACCCGAGCATAACAGGTGTCGTTATCCCTGAGAATCAGTAAATCTATCAATCTCTTTCCGACATCACTAGTCAATCAATGAACGGATGTCACGATGCCTCGAGTCAGAGACATTAAAGCCGGTCTATTATCGTGGAAGGGGCTCAAATGTACTGTACGTACCTCATGAACATCAAGGTGAGACCGACAGCCTCTGCGACCCCCACGCCGAAACCCCCAATACCATTCGATACCAAACCCGGATTTACAGGACTAACTGCTCCTTGGTTCATCCTTCGAGCTGTTCGACCTTGATTTAAGGACAGTAATAAATTCGCAAACGGCGGGATCAAAGACTTGGGAATCATGCTAGGAATGCATCGAGTTTGGCAATGACTTGCGATCTCGAAACCCTCTTGTCTATTCTTCTTGCGGCTCCGCTAATCTCTAGTCATTTTCTCAGGCAGGATACTGTAAGTACATAACTTGCCAGTCACGTTATTGTGGTGCTCGGTCATAGCACGGGATGTTTTTCTGTTGTGGTGAATATTCGCTATCGGGTCGTTGCTTATCACGAAACGAGCGCTCAGCCAACCATATTTGTCACATTATCCCATCGTGGGCACCGAACTTATGCCTTTGTGCTGTTCGATGAAACTTACCTGCTATTCTGGAGACCTTTCGCACGCACGGCAGTGATTGCTACTTATCATATGATTCTCAGCCGTAGCACAATGATTGGCACATGCACTGGACATATACGGAACATTGCAGTTCTAGAATTGGGGGCACGGCACGAGACCACTCCTACGACACCCTTCTACCTCCCGTAATTCATGATACTCAACCGAAATGGACTGAGCATCTGAAAGCTCCAAATAGTCAGGTCTGGATTGGGAGGCCCCAGACTTTGACCGCAGCGGCCCCTGTCCCGGAATCTCTTTGAGGTTAATTCATACCCAGCATTATTGGGGTAAACATGTCGAAGATATGCGGTGATTCGATCTAGATCACAACAATCACGCCAGGGTAGGCAGAATCCAGACTCCCCTTTAGCCGGATAAACCAGAACAATCTGAACTACCTATGTATGCATATGGTGAAGGTCCATCCTCTTGACAGTCCTTGCTGATTATCGGTTACCGGGACCGGGAACAAATACGAGCTCGCTTTCTACAATGCGGTTACAGACACCATTGACTGTGTCTTTCAGTCAAGCAGCTTAACCTGGCTGTCTGGCTGTCTGGCTGCATTATGCACTACACTTTGACAGCATCCATGTCACGCCTAATAAGCTAGCCTTCAGCTTGGCTCGTCTCCATTGGACAAGCGCCCGTCGACGGCCCCTATACCCGTTGATAAAGCACCGAGACGACGGGTCACCGACAAGAAGATCTAACTCATTAGAACCACTCATGAGTTCGGTTGTGTCTCTTTGGGCTAATCGGTTTGTCCGTGGCGGTGCCACATCAGTTCAGCCTCAGGTACTCAAACTTTATCTCTTGAAGGATATCGTTTCCAGATTTCGGCGTTGATATGCACGTTCCGGGGATACAACGGCTCTGCGTCGGCATGCCATCGAGAAAGCCACCTCAGGTAATTACACCTCGGCACTTCGGGTTACCTCTTATGTCCTGGCATATCGCATAGGGTTTCAAGGCTCCGACAACACATTTCGCTAAAGCCTAGCGGAAACATTCGATGGAGTCTCTTCTTGCGGTTTTTATTCTCGAAAATTGGGCCTTCGATTCGGGGGCCCCAAGTCCCGTACCGGACCCGTTGTATGGATAGCAATCAGCCTTGTGAAGTACGCAAGCTCTGTGATCACCGCGACAGGCGTAAAAGTTTTCCAGTTCAGCTTTTAGTTGGTTGATTTGCTACAGGCAGGGCCCGGAAATTCAAGACCGATAGACGCCAAACACCCATCAGACAAGGCACAGATGTACATACACTTTGTTTCCCGAGCCAATCAACCTACTAACCTAAGTGCTCAAGTAATTATTTCTCACTGTCCAACGAGTCACCGCAAGTTCAAAGATCAATCAGGTAGCCAAAGTAACATCCAGCAAATCTCATCATGACTTCTCATGAGAAGCTCATGACAGCGCAAGAAGTTCATGATACATGCTCCATAACCAGTTCCGGCAATAATTAACTGAGGCCTCTTACAGTACTTTGACTTCATGATAATGTACTTTCGATATGCAGATATCATCGGCTTATATCTACACCTCTCTGCTCTGTTGCTGGTGTCCAATGGTTACCACACGCCATCAGGCGAGCCAGCCACCGCATGATGGTCTGTCCTGGCTCCATCAGGTTTGGTTCGGCAACGGCCGTGTTAGTGGGCTGAGTAGCCCCCCTCGCTTTTCCCGATTTGCAAGGATGATTTTCAATGCTTGTCCCTAGTCCAGCCAGCCACGTCAAGACGTGATAACCAGCTATTATTGCTAGTGAGCCATTCAACCCTCTGCGTTTGAAGTTCAAGTTACGCTTTCAAAAGACCTGGTCCTTGCTTTGATGCATGGGCGCCGTCGACTCGGTAGATGAGCAACGGGCGTACAATAAGCTCGCATTAGTGTGCGTGCACAACGTGTACAAATGTTCGATTGGTGGCCCAGGTTGGAAATTGCTGGAGATCGTCAACTGAGACCAAGAAATCAAGATCTGATAACATGAGATGGCAGTATTTCGCATTATCATGGTTATTACGCAACTGCATGCGCGTCTCTCGACGTTGTCTCTTACGGAACGGACACTCGGCTGCTTCAGCACAATGCAATCTCTCGTCATTCTCGTAAATCTGACAGGTCTCACTAACACGAGAGAGATATCTCAGCCTCCTGCTTATCTAGAAACGTGCAGCAATTGGATGTATGTAATCGTTACGTGCGCTAGTCTAGTGTCTGGAGATCCACTGATATCTCTCGGAGGGATAAAAAATTCGAACATCTAAAATCAGGGTCCTGCAGCCATTGTGGACCTCAAACACGGCAACTCGTTGTATCACCGAAGAGCCTCCATCACCATGTGGGCTTGACGGAGACGTCTGATTGATAGGACCGACTCATTTCTCCCGCAGGACAGCCCAAAACGGTTTCCCAACAGCTATATGACTCTTTGACTACCTGTCCCGGCCGGTGCCTAAGCAAGTTCCTTAGCTGCCAAGGGCACATAATTTGTAGACCTTGGATCCAGGGCTAAAAACTTGCAGTCAAAACAAGATCCGAGGTGGATTTCTGGTTTCAGTATCCGTATACCTACATCAGATTCAAAGTATCAAACCCTGGATCAACCAATGACTCGAATGACAACAACCACTCCCCCTGCATATAGCAGTTATTGGATCTCGCTTTACAAGCCTAGCAGGCTCATCACAAACAATGAGGCCAACAAACCCATCATAACTCTATTCGCCAGCGCCCTTGTTACGAAGCTCATCAAGGCTCTTATCGCTCAGAATGTATTCGTTTATCATGATGTTGCTCCCGGGGCTTCTGCTCCCTTGGTCTGTGCCGTAAGCTCCGATCCAGGTCGCAGCCACGTTCTCATATGTCCTATTTTCGGAGATTCACATGTCAGCCTGTCACTTGTGTTATGTGTATGCCAGGACCAAGCGATCGTTGATCTCAATAGTCCAGTCGGTCCGGAAGATCGACTTGAATATTAGGTTGGTGTTGCTTACCTGATTTACAGCTCGTCATGATAGCGTTCTCTGTGAAATCCAGCCAACACACTGGGTGGGTATCAATTGATTTGTTCTGTTTGTCTCACCGTTAGTTTTACGACACCTTCCAACCTGAAGCAATCACATATCAGCCCTCGCATTGAAACTTACAAGTACGGGAGGGAGCATAGGAATTCTGGCCCGCGGCTCCACAGGGTGTGCGATAGCAATTTCTTCGTCTTCGGTATCTAGGTTCGAGTTTGATCGCAACCTTGAGTTGGACGTGTTGGCCGTTTCAGCCCGCTGCAAAGCCGTATAGCGCGATGAGACAGATCCACGGTGTCGTACAGATTGCTATAGTAGTCAAACACTGTTAGCTATCGAGTCGTGTAAACGACGTGGCATAGAATAGAGATGCCACAGTGCAATGTCGTGTAGCATCACATCTCCCTCCATTGTCGATGTTGGTGTTGTTAGCACATACCGCTTTGGGTCGGTGAAGCATGCCGACACTGAAGTCCCACAGACAGAGACGCCCGTCTTCTCCCACGCTACCGAAACGATAGTTTCGCTCATCGCATCTCCAAGGGTCAAAGGCAACGGCTGATACCCAAGACTGGTGTCCCTGGCATCTAGCTACCAGAGCCGAGTCCGACAGTGACCATATTGATATCAAGTCGTCTTGTCCACCAGTCAATACGTATTGGCCATCTGGAGACCAACAAACGCATGTTAGTCCTCCATAATAGGAATAGAACACGTCGAGTAGCCTTGCAGCCCAGTCAGATAAGCTTCTCAACAAGATACAGTACCAGGAACTTCAACTCACTCTTCCTTCAAATAGTCAATAATTCTTAGCGTACCGTCCTCGGACACAACAGCCAAGTGTCGGTTATCAGGCGAGAAGGAGAAGGCGTTGATTCGATGGTTGGATAACTTCCAGGCGGCAACTGGATTGACCTTTTGATTTTTGGAATGCACTGACTTGTTGATTCGAATAGAATTGTGATGAGCTCCACCATTGCTGGCATCCAACGACTCACCACTCGTGCCATTCACATTTCCGTTAATCGCTTCCTCTTCGGGGTTGAACTGAGCATCCTCTTTTTCCTTGTCGTATACGACCAGCGACCCATCCATATGGGCAGCTAGAAATAGGTTTTCTGATCCTGGAATCCATCGAATTGCCGCAACTGGTGTTCCATTAATTGCGCCCTAAGACATGCTGTCAGCGGACGGCTTGTCGAATGTTAGATCCTGAGCACTATCCTACATTTTTGTTCAGCCGTGTATATCGCTGCGAGATCGGCTCCCACCAGATAACCTCTCCAGTTGAGAAGCCCATTATAACATCCAGATGCGAGACGCTCTTGGTATGGACATTAACATCGTGACATAGACAATGCGCTTTCGTGAAAAGAATCTTGGTCAAATAGTCTTGCTACCCGTGATGTCAGTCATGATGTCCAAGGATGGCCTCGTTACGCAGCGGCACGAACCTTTGATGACGATGACATGTCAAGCCACTGAAAGGCGCGGTTGATATTTGCAAAAGCAAAGAGGCCATCATTGGATCGCTCTGTAAGTTTCTTGGACAGGCTTTCGTTAACGATAACGCGAGAGATGAAAGACGAGTTGCTCTTTGTCATGTTGTTCTTGGGCTTTCTCTTCTTGTTCACATCCTTGGTCGGCACCTGGGTAAGCAGAGCATTGCCTTCGCCAAAAGCAGGTGCAGAACCAATGGTAATGGAGGTAGCCTGAGCATCACTTGTCGAACCAGTGCGGCCCTCCTCACTCGTCTTGCCACCTTCGGCAGAGTAGCGGCCCTCGTTGGGATGCTCCTGAATACTGGATGGCGCGCCACTCAGGGCGAGGGTGGTCGAAGAGAGTCCTCTATACAGAAAGTTTGGAGCCGGACGACTCTCAAGGGCAATGAGAGAGACTGAGGTACCGGCGCTGGCAGGCTGCGGGAGAGTCGATAGCGGGTTCGGGTTCGGGACGGTGGCTTCAGAAGGATGAGGCGGAGGTGTCGCAAGATGTAAGTCTTCTTTAAGTGTATACGTGCCTGGTGGGTTTCACTACGTAAGTCGAGATACCGGGAGAGCATAGAGCGTGATTGTCTACCTTCTCCAACCAGGAATTGCCATTCGGGGCCTGTCGGATTCGATAACGTATTGTTTGTCTCTATCATGGGAACGGGATGTATACCACCGACGCCATAAGGCCCCATGGTGGGATATCGTGGCGGGGGAGGTAACACACTGGAATTCCATTGTGTCAGTTTGTGTCGGGCATAGAGCAGCCGATGCGCAAACGCCAGCGCATGAGGAGAATGTACGCAATGGGGGGAGGGAGTGGACGTACAACATGATGGCGATTCAGAGAATTCTTGTGTATTTCCAATGAGCTCTACAATTGACAGATTCAATGAAGGTATCGCGATATTTAGTCGCTAGGTACTGGATGGAAGTGGAGGTGGAGGCGGAGGGGGCTGAATGGCGTCGAGGCACAACAGTCGACGTTCGGAATTGGAAGGTGCTATACGTCACTGGAGAGTGAGGGAATGGCCCTGGGATAGCAAGACTCGGTGAGTCCTATACCTAGCGATCGGGCGACTCGAGGGTACTGTAGAAGAGGTTGACTTGTGAGGCTGGGAGAATATAGCCGAGGACTGGTTGAGGTGAGAGGAGGATTGGGGTTGGATCACCGGACTCGGAAGCCGCAGGCGCAGGTGCAGACGATAGTGTGGGGTAAACTGGGGAAAACGGTATCCATTGCAACGGCCAGGGTTCCAGAATGAAGGGCTGAGGTACTAAGTTAACGCAAGATGGCCTACCATTCATTGGATGTGACTTGAATATCTGGACATTTAGCCATTATACCGGCTGGCAGAGTATTACACACTTCTTCTGTCACTAGCATTTCACTATGCGCGCTTTTCGATGAATCAACTTTGAATGTCCCAAGCTTCTGGATTGGAGCCAGGGGTAAGGTTGGTTCTGCGTGGCGCAACGGTTCCCGTTCAGCGTCAAAGTACAGTAACATCTTTGATACTGTCGGTTGGACTTCAGAGGTTCCATACAAACGGTATTAACATTTCCAAACGTTTACTAGCACCCGTATCTAAGCGCATTCAGATCTGCTGGGAATTGCCTGGCATGAAAAGTATCATTCGCGCCACTCTATTACCCGCCGAATCCTTCGATCGGTTGAACATAGATTCAAATGTTCTGAACCAAACTTATCATGGACGGGGGTCAGTGAGAGATATACCCAGTCGATCGCATCTTTGTCTAGTGTAACGCCAGTGTTTGACTCGCCATATTACATTGAAAGAAGGTTTCTGCTCATTTCCTAGATATTTGACCAATTACTCTACTCGAACCGAGCACCTAGGTAGCGTCAAGTGACGGGATGGATGGGATGAGTTGTACAGGAACCGACAATACGTAGGCGCCAACTTACAGGCGGTATCAGCCTACCATTGTCTCCCAGGACCTGGAATGTGGGTTCATTTATTCCCTGAAAGCTTCAGGCTTGTACGGTGGCGGCGGTTCATGACAACACACCCACTGGAAGCGGGACGCATCTTTAATTGATCGTCCCTCAAAACTACCTACCTTACCCAACCAATCCTTGCTCGTCGCATCACTTGTTTGTCTGCCATCATACTCCAATTTTAGGTCTGGCTGGCACTTGGGTTTTGAATTAGCTGCATATTGGCTGCTGTACCTAATTTATTCCCTTCCTCTGCATTGATCGGCTGTGCTGTGCTTTGCTCTGCACCGCTCTTTCTGTCTCGTTTGGTTTGTTTCTCATATAAACTGAGACATGGCCTGAGGTGATGGATGATGATCTTCTCTGCAAGACTCTTTTCTTTCGTGGCTCTCTCCAACTTGGTTCTCTCTTAAGCATCTCTAAATAATCGCCAATACTCCAATTTGACCAATTCAACTGCTGCCACCTCCGTCCGCTGTTACCGCCGCTACGATTCATTCATTCCCCACGATCGACCTACCGAACCCACGATATCAGCAGACCACCGTACCGTTCCCTCTTGGGCATGGAACCTTAATGACGACATACTTTCACCAAAGACTCCGATAATACCTGCATCATGGCCACCGGTACGAACAACCTCCAACTAAACCTGGCTCCAACTCCACTGCGAGCTCTTCAATCCAACAACAACTTCTTGCTCAAATGACTAACCTTCCTTGCGCAGTACGCATCTGCGTCTGCGGTGATGAAAGCACCGGCAAATCGAGCCTCATCGCTTCTCTCGTAAAAGATCAATTTGTCAACAACAAAATCCAACCCGTCCTTCCTCAAATCACTATTCCTCCTAGTATCGGTACGCCCGAGAATGTCTCAACAACCATCGTCGATACCTCAGCTCGCCCGCAAGACCGAACTACCTTGCGCAAAGAGATCCGAAAGTGCAATGTCATCCTCCTCGTCTATGCCGACCATTACAGCTACGAAAGAGTAGCATTGTTCTGGATGCCATACTTCCGATCCCTCGGCGTCAACGTCCCCGTCGTATTATGTGCCAATAAATCCGATCTGGCTGGTCAGGGCACCACACCTCAGGTAGTCGAGGAGGAATTGTTACCTGTGATGGCCGAATTCCGCGAAATCGATTCTTGCATCCGCACCAGCGCTCGAGACCATCGAAACGTAAACGAAGTCTTTTTCCTTTGTCAAAAGGCCGTAACTCATCCGATTGCCCCTCTATTTGACTACAAGGAGGGGCATCTCAAGCCTCTGTGCGTTGACGCTCTGAGGCGCATATTCTATCTTTGCGACAAAGACCAGGATGGATATCTCAATCAACAAGAAATGAGAGACTTCCAAGCACGCTGCTTCGATAAACCTCTGACAGCGGACGATCTAGATAATATCAAACTCAGTATCTCGAAATCGTTGCCTACGTCCGAGTTAGAAAAAGGCATTGACCTGCCAGGATTCCTGCAATTAAACAAGCTTTATGCTGAGAAGGGTCGCCATGAGACTATCTGGATTATCCTTCGAAAATACCACTATACCGATAGTCTCAGCCTCGAGGACAAGTTTATTCGACCCAAGTTCGATGTTCCCGAGTACTCGTCGGCCGAGTTGAGTCCTGCCGGTTATAGATTCTTTGTGGATCTCTTCTTGCTGTTTGACAAGGACAATGATGGTGGTCTCAATGATCAAGAACTCGAGGCTCTGTTTGCCCCAGCTCCAGGGCTTCCCAGTTCCTGGACTGACTCGTCATTCCCCTCCTCGACTGTAAGGAATGAAGCTGGGCATGTCACTTTGCAGGGCTGGCTGGCTCAGTGGAGTATGACAACATTTATCGAACCCAAGACAACTATTGAATATCTCGCGTATCTGGGATTTGAGCCTTCGAATCCCAAGGAACCCATCACCGCGGCACTCAAGATAACCAAGCCTCGTAAGAGAAGAAGACGTCCTGGTCGGGTGGAGCGTAACGTGGTCCTCTGCTACGTTCTTGGTGCATCAGGAGCAGGCAAATCCGCTCTCCTCGACTCATTCCTTAACCGCCCGTTTGATGGCCTTTACCATCCAACCATCAAGCCACGCCGCGCTGTCAACAGTGTCGAGCTGCCTGGCGGAAAGCAAGTGTATCTCATTCTGGAAGAGCTTGGAGAGCTGGAGCCTGCAATCCTTGAAAACCCGGCCAAATTAGATGCTTGCGATCTTATTTGCTACGCCTATGACTCGTCTGACCCCGACTCGTTCTCGCATATCGTTGATCTGCGGAACAAATACACGCACCTTGATGAGCTCCCTTCGATTTATACTGCTCTCAAGGCCGATAAAGACAAGACAAATCAACGCTGTGAGCTTCAGCCAGATCAGTATACTGCCTCACTCAACATGAGCCTGCCGTTACATGTGAGTGTCACCTGGGGTAGCATCAGTGAGCTTTTTGTAGCTTTTGCAGATGCCGCTACAAATCCTAGTACGGCTTTTCCCAGGAGCAATGAGGAGGGGCCTGATCGGACCAGTTTGTATATTGCATTGGGCGCCACGGCCTGCGCAGCAGTTGCCGCTTTGACGATATGGCGGCGAGCAACGAATGCTCTTTAATTGGTGTCACGGTTGAGTAGATATTGACCGGACTCCGGTGAGCTTTGAAGAGGAGTTTGCTACTTGGGAAGTGGACAGGCATTGCATAGGAAGGAATTGAACCTCACCATTCAGAAAGAAACATGATACCCAGCTCCATCGAAAACACATTTTTATCACATAGATATATAATCAACGATCGTCTTTTCTTGTTTTGATCGACTTGCCCTGGTGATAATGGCGTCGTTTCTCTTGTATATGAGCCAAACTCCTTAACACCAAGCCCATGATACATCCCCCAATGTCTTATACCGATACAGAAATGATTAGACCTTGTAGAAGCAGAACCCGACGTAGAAACTAGCAGCTTCCATCTCCTCATCGGATACCAGAAGAGGGCCCCCTCCACGCTCCCGTACGCCCATGCGCTCGCTCAGGGGACCAAGCTCGCGGTCATCCTTCTCCGCCTCCCAGATTTCAGGAAAAGTGCGGTGAAACTGTAACTCAAGGTTGTAGTCCTCGGCGAGAGCACGGAAGGCCTCCCAGGGTACGACATACTCAGGCACCTCCTCCACAGCTTCGTCTAGAAAGAAGTTATATTTCCAGCCAAAGGCAGGTCGAAAGACACCATCATCGGGTGTTTTGCCCGGGAAGCGCACACGGTATATCGAGTTACCCCATTCAGCAGTCGGCTCCTCCTCGCCCTCTTCCAGCTCGCCATCCTCTGGCTCTGTTTGTTCCGGTGTTGTCGAGCCATCGCCGTTCTTTTCTTCACTTTGCTTAGCTGCACGCTTGGCAGCAGCCTCCTCGTTGAATTTGCGGACTCGCTCGCCGAGAACATCAGAATTAGGGATGCAGCCGATGAAACGTCCTCCTTTCTTGAGTGCTCCAGCGACGTTGCGGAGCATGTTGCGCGCGTTCTTTTCCGACTCAAAAGCATAGTGCATGGAAAACATCATGCTGACAACGTCGAAACCTCGGCGGTTCATAGGCGAAGGGTCGAAGCCGACTTGTTGGATGATGTCGAGGTTCTCAATGGACTCGCCGAAACAATCTTTAACGTGGAAACGAGCGTCGAATAAACGCGGCGGCGGTCGTCGGTGTCCGCCTCGCCCACCTCGTCCGCCACGGCTACCCAGTGTACGGTAGCGGTCGCGGGCTTGCTCAATACTCACGTCAGCGGGATCGAGTCCGACATAAAGCTGAATTGGTTGAGGAGCCTGCTGCCATTTGTTAAGATCGCCGCCCTTTCCACATCCCATGTCCAGTACGAGTAGGTCCTTGCCACTGGAGCGTCCAGCTTCGCGCGAACCAGGGGTGTGATCTTCATCGGGTGAATAACGCTGAATGATGCAGCTCTTGATCCAATTGTTGAAAACACGAAGTCCCTTGATCTTGCTGTCTCTTGTTCTCCAGTCGCGACCACGCTCTGGTACGTTGTTGTAGTGATGTCGCACAAGATCACTGTTGTTTCGGATCCTGTCCTGTTCAGCTGCGGCGGCTTCCTCAGCCGCAGCTTCGCGTTCTCGTTCGAGCTGGCGCTGCCGAATGGCTTCACGCTCGGCCTCTGAGATACGCGCACGCGCACCGGGGCGCTTCAGCTTTCGAGGCTGTTCTGATGGCGAGAGGGCGCGCCGCTTTGCTGGCTGAAGTGACTTGGCGTTGTATGGCTGGGGTAGATCATCTTGAGGTTCGTCGTTGGCAGGACGCTTGCGGTGGTTTCGCTCGTCGCCGTCGTCGCGATCAGAGTCTCTGCCCATTTCTGACAGCGTCACTCGTTCTTTTCGTGATATATGTGTCGATTGATGTTGCAATGGTAGATGCGAAGTTGGATGTTAGAGTTATTGAATTGAAAGGAAAATGGATATGATGCAAGTTCTGTATCTAATCTCAGCGTTGCACTGATGTAAGGGCGCTCGGCCCATGCGGTCCAGTTGCATCAGCCTACCCTGCACCTGTTGGGTTTTAGCCGCTGCAACTCAATGAAATGATGACTTAAATACTTTGTGTCTATAGATAATGCTATTGACTTTTTACATTTGAAACAGTCTCACGACACGTTAGTCATGCTAAGCTAAGTCAACAGAAGAGCGAGAGCATCTTGGCAGTGTTGTCTTGGTTTTTTGATAGTCAGACAGTTACCACGTAAGCAATGCTATGTATCAAATAATTGAGGAATTATTAAACCTTAGACGGTAGTATGCTATTCCATTGGCTACCAAGCATCAGGTGAGGCTGAAGCACGACCTAAGAATTATTCACTGTGCAACTCATTCTTTACCAATTCCTTCGCTCACTGATGTGAGCTTGGTAAAAGTTGAGCTGAGTGCTCGAGGTACGTACAAGTACTAGGCCATCAGTGCGTGTCCCGCTGGAGCCTTGCAGCACAAAGCCGCCTAAAGGACCCCCACTGTCGCCTCGCCATCCAATGGATCCAATTGTCATTGGATTGCTGTATCTGCTCAACACCAAGCTCTATCGGCCTACCTATGAGCTTCTCTCGTCATCCATCTGCCAAACCACAACATCAACATCAACAACAACACCCAATAGCGGATAACATCATCGTTCTCGATCTTTCTGGGCAACTGCCGATACCGCACTCTGCGCTTAAAACAATCACAAACTCTCGACGACAGCGACCGCTTCCATCATGGGTTCCGACCCCCAGTACGCGAAGTGGCCATTGCTGCCTCTGTCGCAGCACGTTTTCACCCTCACAAACGGTTATGCCACCAAAAATGCGCAACAAGCTGCTGTAAAGGCCCTTCAAGATGCCATCGCACAGGACAAGATGGCTCCTTTCTACCGATATCTCGCCCATCCACTCGACGGCGTTCTCAACACTCTTGGCGAGGGCGGCTCTTCCGCTCCTGGACGACCTCTCAGCAGAAAGTCCAGTCTCGTTGGAATGATTGCTACTAAGCCTGCCACTACCATCGTCAGTCTTCCATGGGACGAGGGCCTTTACAACCAGTTGAAGGAAGACAATGACCGGGAGCTGGAAGAGTTCCAGAAAGAGGAGGATGACGCTGTTGAGCAAGCTGGTGACACCGAGGTCATGGCTGCCCAGGGAAAGCGAGCTGAGTTCTGGGCCCGTGTAGGAGACAAGGTATGTTTGTCCTCACACAGACACTCAGGTTCTAGCCACACATTGACTTCGCCTGCTAACACCCACCAAGGACAAGGCCATTGCCGCCTACGAGAGCCTCTCCGAAAAGACGGGAATCCTCGGTACCAAGATCGACGTCGTCCTCGCCATAATACGCATGGGTCTCTTTTATGGCGACAAGCCTCTTGTCAAGAAGCACGTCGAACGCGCGAAGACACTCGTCGAATCAGGCGGCGACTGGGACCGCCGCAACCGTCTCAAGGCCTACGAAGGCCTGCACCTACTCACGCTTCGCTCCTACAACCTCGCCGCGCCTCTACTGCTCGACTCTCTCTCCACATTCACCAGTTACGAACTCTGCACCTATTCTAACCTCGTCGTGTACTCCGTTCTTGCTGGTTCAGTGTCCCTCAAGCGAGTCGATTTCAAGTCAAAGGTCGTAGACGCCCCTGAAATCAAGGCTATTCTGGGTGATGGTGAGGACAAGCTTCTTGCTCTCAGTGGTGCCCTCAGCGCTGGCCCTGGTGCTGACGACACTACCGGTGCGAAGGCCCCTAAGACGGCCACCGCTGCTGTCAACCTGACCACGTTGGGTACCAGCACGGAGCAACCTGAAGCTGAGATGGCCATTGACTTTAGCCCTCTAGCGCTGCTCGTCAGTAGTTTGTACAACGGAAACTACAAGACCTTCTTCAAGTCTCTCGCTGAGGTCGAGGAGCAGTTCCTAAACCAGGATCGCTATCTTCATGAGCACAAGAACTGGTTTATTCGGGAGATGCGACTTCGCGCCTATCAGCAGCTTCTTCAAAGCTACAGAGTTGTTGGCCTGGAGAGTATGGCCAATGACTTCGGAGTCACTGTTGACTTCCTCGATCGGTATGTGACACGTTACGCAATGCTATGAATGAACACAACCTGACTGATTCTCTACTAGTGACCTCGCCCGCTTCATCGCAGCTGGGCGTATCCCCTGCACCATCGATCGCGTGACAGGCAAGGGTGTGATCGAGACAAACCGCCCCGATGACAAGAACAAGCAGTATCAGGATGTTGTGCGACAGGGTGATCAGCTTATCACAAAACTACAAAAGTACGGCCAGGCTGTGCGACTGAGGGGTAGTGAGAGGGCATAAATGAGGCGATTTATAGATGAGGAAGCCGGTGCTTGGCCTTTGTCATGCCGTAGTGGGGGAATAAAGCCAAGAGACAGAGAATAAGCCCATGCCTTTACCTATTTCCTTGACTGTACATATATGATATGATATGTTATGCTATGGATTAGACAAGCCATTGCGGTAATATATTGCCTAGATTGGCTGGGTCCACGGTGAGGAGAGCCAGAAAAATGGGCTGATCTGATATCACACCCCTTACACACCGAGGTGACAACTGCACTGCGGAGTTACGTTAGCTGCATGTGTCTGAATGATATGATATGATGTTAAGCATACAGCTAAGAACCGATCTACCCCAGTCTTCTTCTCTGGTACCTGCGCATGCAAGCAAGGGTCAGAATCGAAAGATCAACAGCACACGTCTACCCCGGATTTTTCTGTTGTGTTCCGGTAGGCTCACAGTCTTGATTGATTGATTGAGGTGGGACACGCCATATTGACATACAACAAAAATGCTAGATTGGTGAACTTCTGTCTATCCAATACCTATCAAGGCGCTAAACTATGCAAAACGATTTCCTATTTGATAATCCTAAAATTTTATCTCTTTCTCCTCCGCACACCACATCGTCGCTCCGGCGGTCCGGGGCCGAGTCGGCTTTGCGACAGGCGTATCGGGGGTTCGACTCACGATGACGATACTGCGCAACTGCGACTGATGCTTCATCGGTACTTCTCGAGGAACTCCTTGTGGAACTTGACGATGCTGCCAACCCACTCAGTGCCAGGCGCGAGGAAGGTTGTTCTAAAATGCAGGGTACCCTCTTTCTGACCAAAGCCTGAGCCGGGAACGACACAGATACCGGTAGCCTCAAGGAGACGCATGCAGTAGAACTCATCTGAGCTTCGACCCTCTGCCTTGGCAGCCTCGGCGGCCTTCTCGGGCAGGTTGATAGTGGGGAAGAGGTACATGGAGCCCTGGGGTTCGGCGCACTCAACTCCCTCCATCTGAGAGAAAGCCTTGTGAAGGGCGGTAGCGCGCTCTCGAAGACCGGTGAAGATGCCATCGTACTCCTTCTTGTAAAGCTCGTGCGAGGGCTCGCCCGGCTTGGGAGGGTTGACCATCAACTCAACGATGCACTGACCAATAACAGGGGCGCAGAGCATGATGGAGATGAACTTGTAGATGTTGGCCTCGACCTCGGCATCGAAGTTGACAAGCTCGAAGTAACCTCCGCGATGACCACACTCGCCAACCATGCCCTTGGAGACACTGTGAAGAGAAGCGAGCTCGAGGCCGTCAAACTTGCCAGGGTTCTCCTTCTCAAGGGTGCGGAGGACAGCCTTGAAACTGTGGAACTTGCCAACAAAGACATTTGTCTGATAGACCTCGTCGGCCATAACAACTAGGTTCTCCTTGTTTGCGAACTCAAGGACAGCACGAATATCCTCCTCAGGAAGAGAGGCACCGGTAGGGTTACCGGGGTTGATAATGACAATGCATCGAACGTCAATGCCGTCAGCCTTGGCCTTTTCATATGAGGCACGGATGGTGTCGACGTCGGTACCCCAGTTCTTATGCTCGTCCAGGAGGTAAGGAACAGCGGTGGCGTCCAAGAGGGAGAGAGTAGCAGTGTAGAGAGGGTACTGAGGAATTGGAATAAGGATGCCGGTCTTAGGGGAGGCGCAGATTACGTTGAGAAGGGTGTTGACACCGGACGAGGCACCGGCGGACAGGTAGATGTGATTGGGATCTGCAGGGAAGCCATCGCGACCTGAGACAAGTTAGTAACACAGCAGAAACAGAAGCGACGGCAGAACCCACGTTCAATAAACTGGGCGATGCTATCGCGGATAGCAGGAACACCGGTGCTGGCACTGTAGGCACCAACGGAGCCGATCTTGCTCAGGAGGAACTTGGCACGCTCGATGACATCGGTCTGGTAGCCAAAGTGCTTGGTGAGGGCCTCCTCGTTCTGGAGAAGTATAGGGTTCTCGAGAAGACTGGCGACCTGGCGGAAGAAGGTGATGGGCTTCTGGTCGAGCTGCTGAGGGTTGCCAATGTTTGCAGAAATAACCTGTTTGAAGGGGAGATCGCCGGTATCGCCCTTTGCGATCTTGGCTCGGTATTCCTCGGACTTGACAGCAAGTTCACCACGAACGGCGTACTTGGCAGCGACGACTCGCTGGTTGATGTTCTCTGAAGTCAATCTCATTTTGGCAGGATAGGTAGAGAAGAATGAGGTAGAGGAAGAGGAAGAGGAAGAGGGAGAATAGGTCGAGGTATAAGGATAGAGGTGACGATGATAGTGGGGAGTAGTAGTAGAAGCAGAACTTTTTGGCGGGGTGAGTAAGGGTCGCGGGGTAGATGTGGCAGTAATAGATTTACTCCAAGCGCAAGCACGGGGGCTAATCTTATAGTCTGTGTAGATACCAAAAAAAGTCGAACGAGTTAGCAATTGAATCATCCAATATTTATAAACCAAGTCAAGCAAGTTGTCAGTGCTTTTGTAGGCCTGAATTTTGAGTCAAGGGGAGAGAGCAAGGTGAGAGAAGTGAGGTGAGGTGAGGTAGGTATCAGACAAGGATGAGATAGATACCCGGTAAGAGAAAGGAAGAGGAACAGTAAGAGGAGAGAGGGGAGCATACAATGAGAGAGCAATACACCAAAACAGCACTATTGTCGGTGTAAGAGGGTATCGTGAACTTGGTACAGATCAAAGAAAGAAGAAACTCGACTGAGTCAGGAAGAGAGGATAGAGCCTGATACAAATAGACCAGGCAGACGAGACGAGACAAGACAAGACAAGAAAAAGACTCGGCTCAGTCAGAACTAATGTCCAGGTAGTAGAAATCCCCCTTGTAGACAAAAGCACTGTTACTAAGAAAAAGCAGAGCAGAGCAAAGCAAAGCAAAGAAAAGAAGAGACCCAAAACCCTTCACTAAAAGGTAACTAATCCACTCTCACCCACTCACACAACACACATCGCCATCGACATCGTAACCTTGGGCCGTAGCGTAATCCACGTCTGGGGACGGATGGAGACCCGGAGTGGATGTGATGCAGATTGTGCGGTTTGTAGACAAACAAACACCTCAAGTAAGATCAAATCAAATCATGGGGTCTCCAAAATCAGCGCATTTTGCTTGTGATTGCATGACTTGAGCGCATTGTCCATGGCGAGGTAGACAAATTGAATGCTTCAACCCAATCCGATCAACGGACGACATCCGGGGGTGCTTTGGGGGAGAGCCGAGAGCGTGGAGAGAGCCTAAGAGCGTGGGTGCTCCAAATTGGACATTGGGGTTCATTGACTCTCAAGGCCCGGAGCCGGGACCCCGGAAGGGCACAGACTCAGACTCATACATATGTACAGACGCAACTGGCGCCCGATTTTGGTCGCTGCACATGACCATGACTGAAATTCATGATACCCTCTCTCTCCCTCTCCCGGTCTCCGGGCACTTTGTCCGAAGCCATCGGAAGACTCCGAATATTGATAACAAAAAAAAAGAGATACACGGCAACAGAACAGGCACTCGTTGACCCGAGACCAGCCGGACTCTATCTCGGGTACAACGCCGCTCTTCGGCACTCGCTCTCATATCAGAAGAGGAAAAAAAGAGGCGGCTGAAAAAGGGCATGATAAAACGTAATACGTTGAAACAGAAACATGGATAACAAGGTGCAGGGGCAATGACAGTGCAGCTGCAACAAAAGCCATGAAAGACAGCTATAAGAGATCTAATCGAACGTAGTGTCTTGCGCCATATGTATCTCTCGGCTGCCTTTCCTTGCCTTGTCTCCTAGATCATCTTCCAAGGGCATCTCGCTCCCGTTCCACTGGGACCGGACCGGCCCTGCAGACTGGGGCGCAGATACATATATGTAAAGCAAAAAAACACGCAATTGGGCCAGACGATAAAGAAAACCCAGAGAAATCTTCCATAGAAGTTCTCAGAAAAACGTACCTGAGGTACCGGGGCGCAAGGTGCTCGCACATCGTTGACCGGGCTCGTTGACCTCGGGGCTAGCAGCCAGCCTCGAAGACTTTAAAGGCGGCTGACATCGCAGCGTCTGGCCGATGCGGACCGATGCCACGGGACTTCGACGGGCTAGCATTAGATCTTTGACGCCAGGAAATAATATTCTTCTGTGGTATCCTGTGCTGGCCAGAAGCTGTGGAGGCGTGCGTGGAGCTTTGATGCGGAACGATACAAGGGTCCTAGCCGCTGTGACGGTAGTTGAAAGAACTGCCGTTCAAAATAGAAGTGCGTGCAAGAGGAAAAATAAATATAATGCCCAAGACCTACAAGGTTGCAAAGCCAGAGACTGATTGTGAAGCGAAAGTTACTCTGTTGTCTGGCCAGATAAGCTACTCACTCACCACTATCTAACCTTTTGAGCTAGGTAGGTAGTTGGGAGATATATAATAAGATCCCGTCAAATCGCTATCACCTCGCCGTTGTTTGGTCTCGCTTATTCCCGTGGCGGGTAAACCGTGACTGGGAGCTCTACTAGGGCACAGATATAGCTGGGAGCCACCGCAGATCCGATGCCGCAATTGTGATTGTTGACGTGAAATAAAGAGAGAGAACAGAGCGAGATAATGTGTTCGAATCAAAGAGGGGCAAATGTCCTTGTTGGGGTTGTAAGAGCCAAGATTGAGATGGTCACGCTTGTGTGATCAAACGCACACTACCTCGTAGATAATCTCTGTGCAACATTCACCTCTGAGATTAGTTCTGGCTTTTTATACCGCTTGTTGAGGTTGTCTCTCAAAGAATTTGCCCGATATCGTGGTCAGGGACATTGTGTGCAAGGGTTTAAAGAGTCGAGACCACCGGTCTCGGATCAAGTACAGTAATCTTCTGAGAACCAATTGATCCGTTCCCCCAATGTCTTGCCTGTATAGTGATACCATGCATCATTGAGCCATGTCACGATAACTACCGGTACCTCCCTACCTAGCTAGGGGAGGAAAGAAAACTCAGGGCCTTGATCCTAAGTGACAAAAGCACTTAGGTAACTTGGTCTAAGTTTAGGATAGGTTTAGTATAGGCTTAGAAGATCCTTTGCTAAGTTTATTTTGACACTCTATATTATGGTTCGCTGTTTTCTTGCCCCCTGAGGCCTAGGTAATAAGCTTGTGTGAGAAGACAGCTAATAATGTCAGATAAGATGCAACACCTTAAATACACAGCTTCTCATTGGTCAGCCATGTTTTTACTCAAGCTATCGGTGAACATTACAGCGCCCCGCTCCTACTCACCGACAAGATTAGTGGGGTTTAAGCATGGCAGTGACCACTACGGCGCTACGTTTTGCCGACAGCCGCCTAACGTCGCCTGTATCCGTAAATTTCTCTACTATCACGGGCGACTGACGTACAGCAAGATCAAGCCATCTGATCCACGTCAATCAAAATGGCAAAGAAGGGTAGGCACATATTCTCAAGACGACCCAATCAGGCTGTTGCTGACTCTCTTCTCTTACAGCCAAGGCTCGCCTGGTGCATGCGCGCCTCGTCTCCATGGCCATGACTGGCTTCTTCTATACCTTCAAGCGTCCCAGAACCGCACCCATGATGAGCATGTTAAAATACGATCCCATCGGTACGGCCTGACATACTGAAAGCACCTGGGCCCATCAGCTAATTCTGTCAATGGCAGTGCGTAAGAAGGTGTTGTTCCTCGAAACCAAAAAGAGGAAGTGAAAGCCGTCCACCCTCGCTCCATCATACCTTGTTCGATACAAGAACCCAACAACCGAGTTTCTTGCCTGAGCTGCAATTGGCTCTTTAACTGCAAGCCACCACGTACGCGCCATGTAACATTACACTAAAGAGTATCGCTGGAGTTTTGGGCACCAGGATCTTACCTCTTCGAATGCGACTATACATGTACAACATAGATCACAATACTGCCCTTATGGATATGGCTGCATTCGTATGCCACTGAATTTAACGACCAGACTATCATGTCACTGTGCCTGCCTTGTGCGTGAGCTCTGCCTAGGTATTTGGATACAAATGATAAGGTGCAAATTATCATCCCATCCACCATTCACGCATTATCTTCTTCAAACCACCAAATGCCCGCCATGATTGTTCCACAAAGTTAAGTTCTAGTTACCTATGCTCCCTGAGAGTTAAAAGATCTAGTAATTAGAGAAACCTCGAATTCCCCAGAAACACAGAATCACTGCATCATGGCGATTACCTGCGGCCTTTTCGTTTGTAAGCATGTTAGTTCGACTGCTTCGAGTACGTCTTTCGGATCACATGGCGTGTTCGAAGCAACAAAGGCCTGTCTGAATTCTTAGGTTGCGAGTCGGCTGGCGCTTCCTCCGACTTGACTCGTTTGTTAGGAGAGGCGATATGGTCTTCCTCGTCCACAAAGGAGATACTGTGCTTTTTCCCGATTCCACCGTCATCCTTGCCATTTGGCAGAATTTCTTTGGCAAAATCCTCCATAGTAGGGAAGTCCGAGTTAGGACTTGCAGACTTTGGCTGGATCAAACCCGACCGAATCTGTTCAACCATCTTGGGGTTGCTACAGTCTGTAGCCAAATTGACTTTAGCTATCACAGGCCTGTTGTACTGACTGTGATTTGCAGGTGGTCTCATAGTATCGGTTTCCTGTGTCGAGGCAGTCGAAAGTCGCAGGATAGATCGGGGGGTAGAGCCTTCTCGGCGCCTCGCTTGCTCCTGTATTACCGAGGGCGCGGGCACCGGTGAAGATGCTTCCAATGCTGGACTGGCTACGACGACTTTACGACGATATCTTTCTCCCTGGTAATGTAAACCAAGAGTAGTGAGGTCACTCTGACTGGCCGATCCCTTCGTGTCAGTACTCTGCTCTTGACCACACGACTTAGACTCTCCCGGAAAGTGCTCATTGAAGTAAGCAGACTGAGTTCCAGTCTCGCCCCCTCGCGGTGCATGCGAGCCGACAGGTTGCGGTATAACACCCAGTTTCTTATTAACCCAGTGGCGCTCCTTGCTCAGGTAAAAAGCAGTAGACTGCATTACCTGATTAAGATCGACCATCTTGTTGAATGTGGTGTTAAGATTTTCCACCCTGGGAACCTGCTCGGTCATTCCTTCTAGCTGGTTCTTCAGAGCATCGATTGCTTTGAGATCTTGGATTTGTCTCTGGAATAGTTCTGCATTTACACCGGAGCCACACTCCAGAGCAGCAAGCTGTCTTTGTAAATCATGGGTTTTCCTGCGTTCTTCGGCCAACGTCTCGCGCAACAACTGAGATTCTGGACCACTCGATGTCATCCCTTCGAGTTGAATCTTGACTTGTTGGAGATGAGCCTCTACTGCTGCCTGCATAGTTTCAGATTTGGAAATCTCCTTCTCCGAGGCAACCCTTTCCTCCTCTAGCTTTGTCGTGAGCGTACTTTTGATCTCACAAATAGTTGCTTGCAAGTATTCTTTGGCCTGCTCGTCGCTCTCAAGCATGGAAGTTTTCATGAGATCGAGCTTCTTAGACCATTCTTGAGAGATCTGTTGCAGAGTTTCCTCCAGATCCCCGATCTTTGATTCACGGTCTTGGAGCTGTTTGGCTAACTTGTTGTCAATCTGAGTCTGAAACCCTTCTTGCCAAACCGAATGGCCAGTAGCAAGTCTGGCTAAACCTTTATTTGTTTCGTCGCAGGTCTTCTGGGTGGCGAGAGTTTTGGCAGAAATACCGCCTAGATACTCAACAAGAGCCTGGTGTGTTTCCTCATGCCACTGCTGACCTTTTGATTGAGTCTCCTGTTGATCGGCGATGTTATTATGCAGCTTCTCAAAATGCTCCTGTATGATGTCTTGAAGAGACCCGGCTGACTGTTTTGCATCGTTTTGAGACGAGATTATCTTTTGTATCTCAGACATCAAACTGAAAGCTTGATTAGAGCGTGAAGAAAATGAAGCGAGAGATAACAATCACATACCGGGAGACAATGTTCGTTTCTAACCTACCGGCCATCATCTTGACCTCTTCATTCGTCATTTGGCCATCACTGCGCGACTCCAAATGATCGTTCATGAGCTCGAGTCTACAAATTAGTTAGCAAGATATTTTCAGGAGACATGTTGACTTACTTCTCCAAAAGGGTGTTTGTTAGCCTTTCCTGTTTCTCACTCCACTCATTGTACTTCTCGTTACTTTCTCTTAGTGAGGACATATCAGAACGGAATGTTTTAACCTCATCCAGTAAGTTTGATTCCGTTTTCAGACGGTTCTGGAGTTCAATGGCTGCTTCCCTTTCTCGATTTATTTCCTTCTCCTGATTTTCAAGCCTCAGTTGCAGCTCGGAAATTGTGTGGGTTTCTAAGCAATACAGTCAGTCTCTGGTTGTGATACAACATAAACGGTGATCTTACGTTCCTGTGCTTCCTGCTCAGACTCAGATCGATATTTTTCAATGCAAGATTTGAGTTCTTCGCGCTTCCTGTGACTGTCCTCCAATGCTAGCTCCACTGCTTTGGCCTCTTTCTCACGCCTGTCCCTCTCCTTTTGCAGCTCATCGTTGGCTTCTTTGTGAAGATTTCGAACCCTTGAAAAGAGATCCTGCTGTTCTTTAATAGCTTCATTAAGCTTTGCTCGGTGTTTGCGATACTTTTCATGAGTGGCTGCCTCATGATCTCTAGATTTGATTAAGTCGGAGCGAAGAGACTCAATCTCACCCTGTAATCTTTGAGTTTCCTTTTCCGCCAGTGATCCTTCTTCTTGCAACTTGTCAAGGCGACCCTTCGAATCTTCAATCATGGAATCTTTTTCCGATATGAGCTGCACAGACTCGTCTAAAGCCTTCTGAGTGTGCTGTAGCTTATCCCCAAGAATTGTAATCTCCTGAAGGGCCTCCTGACGCTCAGCTTCAGCGATCTGTATGCACTCATTCCAGTATTCAGCCACGTTCTGCATTGCAATCTTCTTTCGGTCAGGCTCATATGTTGGTCGAGGATAGACTCTCTGTTTAGCTGAGCGTTTTCTTGAGATATTGCTGCTCCTGGAAGCTGGGCGATCATTGTTTCTGTCGGACACTCTATGGTATTTAGATGCCGATGGGGGCTGAGTCGGCCAGTGGCCACGGGATACACGACTTCGAGACTTTGTAGTGGTCATGGGAGTCCGGGGAACAGGTGCCTCCAGGTCACCACAAACACTGGAAGAGGGCGCTTGATGTGAGACTCGATCAACACGGGTAATATGTGGAAGGGGAAGTTTTAGATCTTCAAGTTGGCGTCCTAGACTTGAGCTTTAGCGGGAATGACCATTGAGCGTCGTGATTTGTAACTTACCATGACCTTTGATATGTGGTAGAGAAATTTTCGCCTGTTTTTCCAGCTGTTGAGAAACGTAAGTTTTGGTACCCTCTTTACTGAAGCGAGAAGCATCCAAGATAGATCCAGTTTCTGTTGGAGGTGGTGCGTTTATATCAGAAGCTTTTGATGTGTTTTCATGAGAGAGCCCGGAGCTATCGATACAGATGACTGATGCTTCACTAGGGCTTTCTCGTGTAGAAGCTTTCTCCAATGGAATTATGGTGTGACTCAAACAATTATCTGACCGACCAGTGAGGTTTTCTTCAGTATGATGAGAGGAAATCTCGGAGAGAACTTTGCCCCCTGTTAGGCCAAGCTCAGGGAGATCTAAAGGTGCCACAGACCTATGGATATGGACAGGGGCGTGTAGTGGACTGGGCGGGGAGTGTTCAGCAGGAATGGTTGTTGGCATAGGAAAGAATTGGGAAGTATCAGCTGCTTGAGACTGCTCAGGTTTAGGCCTCCGCGAGAACTGTCCAGGACGGGGAGGCTTCTTTTCGGCAAAGCAGAAGCCTTCGGCCATTGATGTCGAAACCTCCTCTCTTGGTACCGAGAATCTCCTGAGATGAAGCTGATTCAAAAATGTATTAGGGGCGGCCTGGGAATCAGGGATGACCGATCCGAGGCTATTGGAATCTCTTTCATCTTCAACAGGTCCAAAGGAGATCTGGCTGCTGCTTCTACTGAATGATGCTCTGGGTCTCGGGTCTGGTGAGGCGGTCATCTGCGCCTGAGTAGCTGATAGGCCAGCCAGACCTCACGGTTTACAAAGAAAGAAGCTCTGTGTTACGTTGGATGGAAAAAGGGTATAGTCGGCCTGAGTAGAGGGGCGATGTGAATAAGTTGAAACTGACAACCTGAGTTGACAAAGTTGAAGAGAAGAAATTCCACGAACCTTAGGCTTGCTTGAACCCTCCTTCTTCTCTCAGCCGTCCTTCCAACATTTATGTTGGAAGGTGTTTATGATGCGGTTTCCAGTTGGAGTTCCCACCAAATGATTGTAGGGAAGCTGCACCTGCCTGGACCGTATAGGCACAGTGATGCATTACCCATCCTGCCACTTGGTGCCTGCCACCGGCAGGCTTTGAGCGGAATCAGGTAAGGTATATCTCGAAAAGCTTGGAGCAGGAAGAAACATCGGAAAGGACGGGATGCCTTGAGGAGGTAACTACCTTAGTTAGTAGGCAGTAGCGAAGGGAGCTCCTGGCGTTTTCTAACCGTTACTGGCCACGTTCCTTCTTCTGGCCTCTGAGGTATAGGAATTCAACTGCCGTACGGATTATTCGGATTATTACCTTATACTGTGAAAACACGACGTATGTTTATACTCGAAAAAAGTACATTATGAAGGGCGAAACTCATGGTAATACCTAAAGCTTGAGGAATAGGTAAACGGATAACCCTCCTGGAAAGCAGTTCCTGTAGTCACCGCCTGCCATCACTTGTGGCCTTCTAGTGTAACTAACCTCCTTGAACTGTATAAGTCAAGCTTATTATCTGGTTTCATTTGTACGAGAATATTCGAGATAGAAAGAGTGGCGTGTTCCTTTCTTAACTTCTATCAACTTGCACTTCGACTAAACTACCTACAAGTCGCATTGGGAGATGTTCTAGGCAAAGTGTGAATGTGACTATATGTGGTGGTGCTTTACACTGACTCAAAGAAGTTAGGGTCATATACGATCTCCGGCTATTATACAAGCATCCAACATACACGGAACGGAAAGAAGGGAACTGTGAAGGAGGCCTCGTTTTTGTATCACACAGCATGGTTGTATCACTCTGAGCAGGGCGATGAATCTATTTCAACTGCTAAACCTGGCGCTTATACAGATCTTGAAGATGATGCAACGTCGCATCGCCAAGTTTTCTTTTTCGCTTAGAAGCAAAATCTAGAACGGCGGTTATCTGGAGTTCAGCGTCTTCTCTTCCTGCCAAGATCAATCTCAAACGCTATCAAAACCACGACAAAACCACGACAACGGCTGCAGGTCAACTTGCACGATAAGCATATAAAGAACCAACAACAACCCCTGGCGCTTCGGTTCAGAAATGGACGCCAACAATGCATGGGCCACCGCTAGTTGATCATGTTGTCAGCCGCAGTTATCACAGGCCCAAGTGCCCAACATCATAGAGTGAAACGAATATCCAACACCCACATGCACTACGACTTAATCCCCCAAACTAAGGCTTTGCAGAACCAATCCGGCGGCTCATCACTGTGAAAAATATGAAAATATTCCCTTGCGCACAATAACGGCCCTGCATTAATCACCCTTTGGCGCGTGACGAAGGACAGGCATCGAGGTTGATAAAGTCCGGATCTGAAGTCTTATTGGTTGGACCCCTGTTTGAGGCTTCGTCGCTCAGCGCTTCGAGCTGGATTGTCACCAATCACAGATGTGCGTGTTACTATATCGCGGTTCCTGCTGCTGTGCTCGAGTCTCGGCCCCGTGATGGAAATCCAATGATGATTCGTCTTGAATACTCGGGAGTTGAGAGCCAAGTCGGTATCAAGGATGCCAGGGTCTGAGTACTACGGTTGTGGAGGATGAGGAACCAAAGATTTGGGGATGTATATACAAGTGGCTGCCCTCGCCAAAGAGGCGGTATTCTTGAAAAATTCCTAACCCTTCTATCTTAATTACATGGTATTTTTACTTTTTTCATATTCCATAGGTTCTGTGAACCTTCCTGTGCAGCTTCTCGAGCAGCCATATCCTTACACCAGCTTACACAAACTCAAAGACAATGTCTTCAACAAGTAACCCTTTTCCACTTGCGTCGGAGAGCTATGATGATAGTGCCCCAAGTGCCGACTCTGGCACTGAGGCGGGTGCTGCTGGTGATAGCTCAGGCAACTCCGTTTCTATCTCTCAAGGCGGCCTGATTGCTATCATCGTTGTCGTTGTTGTCGTCAGTTTGGTCGGCAGTATGTGTCTCTCTCCTACTAATTGTTTACATGCACTGACTTTCTTATAGTCTCTACAGCCGCTCTCTTCTTCATAGCAAAGAGGCGTGAGTGGACAATGAGAGAGACCATCAGGAAGTCCGCCCGCAAGGTTGTTACAGCTCTCACACCGCGAAGGACAGAGTTCCCTTCATCAGTCAAAGACGGGCCTGTTCCATCTCATCGCAATCGTACACGGATTGCTGATGATGATGTCCCTCCGACACCGAGAATTCGACCTGAGGATCTTGAAAAGGGTCTAGCTCAAGCCAAGGCAAAGCGTAAGGAGAAGAAGTGGTTGAAGAAGTGAAAAGCAGCAGCAGAGGGAGACCCTCACTATGTTGTGCAACTGACAGTCACGGTGGCAGGAGTGGCCATAGAAGTTGTCAGCCACGTTTTTGATGGCTGTGGTCTCAAATTGGTGTTTCCAACGGACAGGATCCGGGTATCATCCATGTATAAATAGTAACCTTCCACGCATGGGCTGTCTCATCTTTACTCCACGAACTGAGCATTAACGCCTTTGCTATTTTGATAATGAAATCCAAGCGCCTGTTTTGTCTTTCTCGTTTCTTAGATCCGTCTAAACGTGTTGCCACTGGCGCTGCGTCGAGCAGCTCCCGTTCGCTTGTCCCGGGGTTCAGCAGGCAGCTCCTCCTCTCTCTTCTTTTGCTTTCTCCTTGACTCTGGAATGAAGGACACTTGGCGCTCGCCAACAACTTCTCCCCTGGCCTGGTGAGTGCGCCCCGACTTCTGCTGTCTCGAGCCAAGCGCCGTGTCCTTGACAGCCCGTCCCTGGTTGCTGGTTGACGACACACGCATGACAACGTCTTCGTCCTTGGTCTTTCGCCTTGGTGCTGCGACTTTCTTCTCCATATCTTCATCACTGGACGCATCATCGTCAGAGTCCTTGCCCTGATAACGGGCCGGAGCCTTTGAATCAACCTGCTGTCCCACCGCAGTGCTTGGGTTGAGAGCACGGAACTCTCCAGTGGTCTCATCCACCTGGAAGGCTTCATCCTCGAACATCTTGCTAAAACGGGAATCGCCAAGAACACCAACATTGGTGTCAACCTCAGCTCTGTTCTCCTGCTTCTTGAGAATCTTGTCCACCATCTTCTGGTTGACCTTGACCTTCTTAGTACCTCTGATTCTGCTTGCACGTTCCTTCTCGACCTTATCCTTGATACGTTTCGTTCTCTCCTCTTCCCAGACGTATGGGTTGGCAATCAATCTAGCCTGTTCGTACAGCTTGGAGGCCACAAAGTATCCGTGCATGTAAGGTCGAAGTAGGTTGGTCTTTCCAACCAGATGGGACAAGCTCAGCTGCTTCAGTTCAGGTAATGTCAAGAACTTGTAGTTGTCGTATGTTTCGGTGTGCACCTCTTCCGCCATTTCTTCGACCATGTTGTCCAAGAATGAGCACCATTTAGGAGCGGGACCTAGTTGGGGAACGAAGAACGCATGCTGTTGCTTGCCTTCGTTTGCTGTCATGATCATACCAGTATTCTTGCACCATGCAACGTCGTTGATGTCCACGATAGGCTCCACGGACGTCCAAGGATCTCCTGTCTCCTCATCCCATAGCTTGATGATGCGCTTATCTGCTGACAGGATTTTCTTTTCTTGCGATGCCGTTGTCATATGCATGAGCTTATGCACAGGGAAACCATATCCTTGATCCTTCTTCATGAGGGGTACGGGTCGTCGTAGATCGAAAATCTGCATCATGCCGCTCGAAGCACCCGTAACGATAGAAAGGCCTGAAGGGCTGAAGTCTAATGCTGTAACTTCACCTTCGTGACCTCCGAGCAAGGCGACCCTGGACTTAGATCGGGGATCCCAAAACTCAACTGTTCCTATTGAAGTTCCAAAAGCGAGCAAGTTGTGAGTATTCTCAGCGATAGCAGCCGTGTTGACGCTACCAACCCCAATACCTCCTTGTAAACCGCCCCCTGTAAGTTCATCGTCGCCACCAACATCGACCTGATACGACTTCATGAAGCGTCCGAGCTCAAGGTTGAGGCGGAACACCTCGCCCTTACCATCACTATCCAAGCCCACCGCTGGTACAAGAGCCTCGGTAGATTGCCGGTCGTAGACAAGAGCTCGGCCATATCTGGGAAGACGGACTTCATAATGGCAGCTCATGGGGGTGTGGAATTCGAGGCGGCGATCGGTCTGAAGGTGAAGGGATTTGGAGTAATCAGTTGACAGGAGCTCAAATGAGTGGTTGAGGGAGTTGGTATGACGAGCGAAAGACAGCGACAACTGAGGTAGGTTATGAACATGAATCTGCGGCTTGTATGTGCCTGTACTCATGATCCAGTCACCATCCTCGCTGACGCGGATACAGTTACTAGCCTCTTCGAACTCGAAATCTTGCAGAAGCTCGACACGATTCTGGTATTCGGCATCGTCCTTCAAACTTCGCTTTCTGCGTCGCGCAAGCCAGTCGGGCAGAGGTCGGGCACTAGATGCGCCTGAAATTGTGTATACGGGAACGGTTCCCGGATTCGAAAGCTTCATGATGGCGGTGTTACAGCAAAACCGCACTGACGAAACTTGGTTGTCGTGTTGAGAGAAATAATGCAAGTTTTGCGATTCACCCGCTGATGCGCCTTGGACTCGGAAAAAAATCAAGGTGAAGAAAAACGACGCCCCACTATCTTCGGTGTGCTCGGTGACTCTCGGTAAGGGACCCCAGTGGATATCTCAAGTCGAGGGAAAATATATATACTCTGACTGTTTCTGTGTAGATGTTATTTACAACATGATTTAGATAATTACCTGGAACAAAACAGTAAGATAGATGATGTACTTTGATAGGATATGGTATTGCTTGCATCAAGTTGTACATATCACCGTCAGAGATTCCAAGGACCAACTCTCTCTCTGCTGTTACTGATCTTCTCTTCCCCTAGCCTAGCCTAATTCGCTCCTATTCAGTCCCTTGAAATTTGGTCGTTCCTTTACTCCCCGTTAAACCCGGCAAACAAACCACTTGATTGACCCCGATTAAAAGCACTCCCCATCCCAGCTGAGGCCCTTGCTCTTCCGCCTCCACTGAATTCCCACCTCCGCCAACGCCTAGTTTGTCGCGACAGACATCATCAAATATTGAACTGGCCCAGACCATCACCACATCGTTTCCATATGTCCAGAGAACACACCATAACACTAATAACTTAGCTGTCACTTCTTTCAGCAATATTTCGAAGAATCAACCTACCATCCGAGCCATTTTAGCTCTCCGTGGCACCATCCCCGAGCTGCGAGTCTGCGACTCAGCACAAGTGTCTGGCCCGTTGAGATGGAGTCTGGGGAGTCGACTGCCCCTACCAGTACCATCCAGACAACCATATCTCGACAATTTCTATTATCCTAAGGCTCGACTACAAAGAAGAAACAACGCAGAGTGTCGAGCCCTTTTAGGCTTGGGCCTCGCCGCCATTCCTAAGGCCGCATTTACGGTTGCGACTTCGGAACGGCGAGGAAGTTGTCGCAATGGAGACCAGTGAATACGAGACGAATACCTTGTCGATAGTATGTTTGAGTTACCCTTAGAGTTCTAATCTTCCTCAAAAAGCATTTCTTTATCTAACTTTGAACTTTTCAGAACAACATCGCGTCGGTAGCCTTTCGCATCTACGAGCCTCCTCCTGACCAATCGCATGGCTTCCAATCATCCGCTCTCGAGATTCAGAGTTCCCTTCGCGACCAAGGAAAACTTGTTTCGTACGACGCCGAACGAGTAGGAATATGGATCTTCCAAATCGTCAGCAAAGACGGGATGAACAATCTCGTCAATTCTGCTCCAGGATCTAGCCTGGAAGCTTCAGGCTACACATTAGGGATGGTTGAGGAGGGTACCCTTGAACCAGTAGCTTTGCAGAAGAGCCGCATCCCGGGAAACACCACACAGAATGCCCCGAATAACGCAGCGTCGACCTCATCTCCCACCGAGGCAAATAGCCGTAACCCTTTGATTTCACCAACTCAGGTCGCTGGAGGGGCTTTGCAAGACGTAGGGCCTCAATCTTCAGCTCAGGCTACCGACATGAAGATGCCGCGGATAGTGCCAAAGCTTATCTACGAACAGTTCATAGTCGCAGTCATTTCCTCGATAGCGTTTGCTTTCTGTAGTCGGTCTATGGCCATACCACTGAACTACAGGACAATGTTGATTCCACCTTTGCAAGCCGATGCGAATGAGCGGGAAAGGGGCTCATTGCAAGCCGATCCCGTCGTTGGCACATTCAAGACATATCTCACTACTACAGGCTCTCTTGTTGTCAGCCTCACTTTCTCTTACTGCAAGAACCTGGCGACAGTAGAAGATGTTCTCACAGGTGATTCCTCTTCACCAAATAGCTCAGTGCTAGCTGCCCCTTATGGAGTTTTTGCAACAAAACAGAACTTTGCCAACGGGGACGGTTCAGATCGAAGCCTAGCACAGACACCTAATACTCAAGCTTTGAGCGTGAGAAGTGTTCCAGATACAAATGATTCGCAATGGAAGCACTCATGCCTCAAAGCACTGGAATACTGTGGGCTCAACCCATCTCAATTCAAGTCGAGCCCCTGGGTCAACCTACTTATTTCCAAGCCGACTTCGCAAGATGCGGACGGGGAATCTAAGCGATCACGGGCAACAGTTCCCTGGCCAGGATCGCTCTGCTTTCGAAAGAAGCCACTGGAAATGTCAACAACTCACCGTGTTGGCGACACAATGCTCAGTGGCCATGAGGAATGCCACGATCCCTTAGGAGATGCTCGTGGATGGTTCGCCGGTGCGTCTGAAAGGGAAGAGAGAATCTCCAAACGCAGAGCTGAGCGAATGTATGCTGTCCCTAAAGAGGTTAATGGTGCGAACCCCCTAGCTCAAAATCTTAATGGGCAGTCTCCTTTGACCATGAGGCGACCTAGCACCGCTGCCGCTGGCGTCATGTATCCAACACCCCCCGACGCAATTCAGCAACACATCGGCATTACCCCTTCCTTGGATGGAGCGATCTCAAGTCCTAACAACCCGCCCCCAACCCTTGCAGTTGTTGATGCTGATATCACGATGCCAACAGCGACACCGATGCCTGATGCTGAGAATGACGCCTGGGGAGGCCATCACGAACAAAAGAGAGAACGAAGCGACAGCAACGCTATGGGTGATTCTGACGATGTTATGAACGACTTGGGTGAGGATGTGTTCGGGGACCACGATGTAACAGAGGATGACTTTAATTTCTTTGACGGCCCTGACGGCAACGATCTGGACATGGACATGCCAGATTTGCAACCAGCTCCTACTGCACCTGCGCCCCAGGTAATGCCTCCACCGGTGTTATCACACCCGCCTCCGCCTCCGCCTCCGCATCCACAGCCACAGCCACACAAAGTCATAGAGCCACAACCTGAAGTCAAATCAAAGCCAAAGACTAATGATTCTGTCTTTGCTAAGCCAGAACTGAAGCATGCCAGGAGCTCGCTCAATGAGGAGCTTAATCACAGAATCAAAGTTGAGCGACCAGATACTGCCAAGCGAGGGTCTAGTCCATTTGACCCTGCTACCGTGTTCAAGCGAGTACGGGCCTCGTTGTCCAGTCCTACCAAGGATGATTTTGCTGTCCAGCCACCTCGGAGAAAGAGTAGCGTCTTTGAAAAGGTCGAGTTTGATCCTAAGATCCCTCTGATCAACAAAAAGTATGAACATGGTGGCGCATTCGACTTTTCAAAGGACCAGAGTAATGGAGATTCGAGGCCGAGTGCCCATAATCTTTCTCGAGATGAGTATCTCGAAGGGCAAGGAAAGCTGAAGCAGACATCCAAATCACTTCTTGGGAACTCCCTCATCAGAAGTTTGACTGGTATTGACGCATCTACTACCCATGCAAGCCCCCAGAGACTGAACGGGCATGATTGGATCTCTGAGGAGAGTGATCTCGAGTCAGACGGAGACGATATAAGTTCGCTTTCTGGTGGTCCAGTTTCTCCCGTCAAGTCTAGTATTAAACGAACCGTCGTGGATGATGATGCTATTTCACAAGCTACAACTTCTAGAGAGACAGAACTGCTAGATGATTTCACTGATGAGCAACTTGCGATCGAGCTCCCAAAACTGTCCAAAACAGAATCGCCAGAAATGCTGCTACACCGTTTCTTTTTGGACCCAGAGCCACTGAACGTGGACGTAGGCCTTTCCAACCACGACTTTGTTGAGATTGCGCAAATCATCACCGAACAGGCTGCTACCGGGCGACTTGAAATCGGCATCGAGCATAAGGCTGAGTCGTCTGTCTCCCTTGCGACTATGAGGAGCCATGAGCTCAATATCGCTCGGAACTCCTTACAGCTTCTTCACGATGTCATGCCTTCGAATTTGGGTACCCCGACAGCTGTGCGGTTGAAAGGGCTGCTGGAAATTCAAGACCTCCCCCTTGTAGGACAACCAAGCCGTCTCCAGCCCAGACCGATTCCGGGCAGAGATCCCAACGCCGAGCAATTGCGCGCAAACAATCTATACCAGATTCCTGTACCTCATCTGGAAGTGCGCCGATCAGAAACGAAACTCTCAGTACTTCCATCATCAATGTCTTTCTGGGAAGGTCTTGGGCTGTCACCTTCGTGGGGGACAAAGGACATCTCCGCTCTTTGCATCTTTCCAGGTTGGAAGGGGATGTCAGACCATGTTGAAAGTTTCCTCGGCCGCTTAAAGAGTGTATATGAATCATTGAAACTTGGCACTCTCAACAACCTGCCGTTGTCTGGAGACTGGGACGATGGCGTCTTGCCTTATGAGGTTGATAGGATCTCGACTTCACCTGACGCAACCGTAACTGGTCATGGATCTGCTCTTGTGGAAAGCATGGAAGTGCTCCGAAGCTCTCTGTCAGAGTTGAAGTCCAAAGACAAGAATCTGGTCATTTACTTTGTTTACTCGCCAGATAACCCAGCTTCTATTATCGAGGCTTGCACGGCTTTCTACCGCTGCTTTGATGAGTATAGCGACCTTCTAGCAGCTCGTCGAGAATCTCCACAGAACGAGCTGGTGCTGCAGCTTGTTTCATTAGATATGATCTCTTCCACGACATCGCTGGTGGTCCCGACTCCAGCGGAAATGATCAAGCTCTGTATAGAGACATATGATAGGTGCACCTTGTTTTTGGACACCGAATTCGGTGGACCTACACCTGCACCGGCAGTTATGCTCGAACAGCCTCCACCTCGAATGATTGACTTCAAGCTTACAACGTCGCCTTCTCAGTCCCTTATGCATGAGAACTCCTGCTTACATGTTGGATATGCTGAAAGTCTTGATGGCCGATGGATTACAGCTGCATGGACCGACAACCGTGGACAACGACAAGCGACCACGTCCTATTCAATCACTCGGAGCAGAACACCAGATCGTTCCGTCTCCCAACACAAGGCCGCCATCATAGCCGAGATCTGGGCGACTACTTTGACCATGATATCGATCTGGAAAGTTCATTGGCGAGTGATCATCACCAAGTCTGGGGTAATGGACCAGAGAGAGGTGGAGTGGTGGCAAGCAGCCTCAACGCTAGACGACAAACATTCATTCACCATGATTATCATGTCCGTCGATACCAATCCATCCCTGCAGCTGGTCCCGCCAATCGTGAAGATACCTCATGCGGCAACCTCGGCGTTCTACTCGACACCAGTGTCCACGCCCCAGGCTAATATTGTTTCGCCGGAGCAAACCACGACGCCGGCAACGCCTATGCGTGATGTCAGCACGTTAGCTGCTACACCGACTGCCGAGGGTGCTGCAGAAGCAGAGGCCGATTCCTTCCTGATTGATGCCACTGACCAGACATGGGGTGCCATCGTTGGACATCGACTCTGTAACTCTACTACGTTACTGGAAGTGAGACCGGCACTTGCCAGTGGGTATTTGATTAAAAGAACAGGAACAAAGCTTGAAGACCCCCCAGTCGTGATGGAGGTCAATCTTGTTCACACGGAGGCTACGCCTAGGGCGTACGAGCCTCTTCTAAGAGAAATGTTGTGCTATTTTAGGGGTCTCGGAACCCTGGCCAGAGCACGAGGTGTTGTAGATCGCGAGATGGATGTTCGACCTTGGCATATTGCAGCGGCAGAGAAGGGCGTGCGGGCGTTGCATCTACTATTATGATGATACAGGCATTGGGAGGCGTCGTTATTGGTAGTTGGCGTGTAGATTGTTGGTGTATGGCGTTTTTGCTTTGCGGTGCATATTTACGATTGGGTAAGCCATTTATGATTCAAATACATACCGGCCTTCTGTTGCCACTTTCCAAGCTTACCTCTCGATTTATTGGGATCATCATCTAGTTAGTAGGCTGTTGATACTACCGATAGTCGAGTAGCCAAGGGGACATAAGTAAATTAAGAACAAAACGCCATATATTCGACTGTCTAGCAACAACTGCGGATGTAAAACAAAGATCAGAAAGAAAACGAAAAAAAAAAAAAAAAAACACCAGCATATTATTAAAGCTTTGTGTTTTTAGCTTTTAGTGCTCAAGGAATTCCTTGGACTGGGTATCTTACGAGCAAGCCATTGTTATTGAGGGATTTCAAACCAGTCTCTCTCGTCCGACCCGTCTTGACCCTTTCGACGCCAAAGTTGTCTCTCAACGTCCCATTCCCAGAAACGATGGCCCGGGTGCGTGGCAAAATCATCGTTCTGAGACTCATGGGTAGTGTTCTGGTCTTCCACCCATTCAGGGGTACTCGGATGGGTATCTGCTGAAGCTGTGTCTACCAGAGACCAGCCATGGAATTGGAAGCTGTGAGAAGGAGCTTGAGATGCTTCAGTCGATAACTCCCAGGCAACGTTTTCACTGGGGTCGACCATACTATCAGCATCTGAAGGTTGCAACGAGGAAGTCCTCTCTCTGTGCAATTTGTCGTTGGCCGGCATGATCCATTTCCCATCTGAATCAGGCGTGCTGGGGGAGATATCAAAAGAGCCGCACAATGAATCAGTGCTAGCCTTCGATAGTCCTTCTGGTTGTTCTGGCTCTGAAGCTATGGTTTTGTGGAGGGGGAAAGGGATTTGGGCTCTTGTGCGGCAGCGAGCCACTAGCTGTTCGAGGGTTTCTTGAGATTGTTGATTCTTGGTGATTATGCCTTGACTCTTAAAGTCTTCCCAGGTGTTGAATTGGAAGAGCAGGGATTCTTCTTGACATGAGGTACTTGACCCTTGCTCTTCTGATTTCGATCCCTGGGAATGTGCTGGGGGAGGGAGGTGGACACTCTGGTACAGTTCCTCGGGGTTATCACCAAGGACGAGGTCTTGCTCTAAACCAGGAATGACATGAACTTGGCTCGTCTCCAAGTCCTGTTCAGAGCCAGATAGAGCCCATGAGATTTCTACCACAGAAGGGAGCCCGGAAGTATGCTTCTCGCTTACCCCCAAAAACTTCTCTGCTATATTTTTGGAGACGAGGCCGTAGGCTCTGCCGTAGAGTATGGCACTGATTTGTAGAGGGCTCTGGGTTTTGTTCCTTCGTTTGGAGAGGTTGGGATCGTTAGCAGAAACTGGCCGGCAGTTAATGATCACTAGTTGAGTGAAAACATCTGACATGTCTTCGACTTAGCGGGTAGGAGAGTATATTCAAGGTCCTGTTCTGAAACGAGTGAGCAGCCCCAGAGGGGATATGAGGATGGAAGAGGTCCAAGACTTGTAGGAAATATCGAGTGAGGCTCCAATGTCAGACACATCGCGGCAGTCAGCGGGGACCGAGGTTAGCAAAGGGAGTGAAATGGACCTTTTAACATTTGTGAAAATAGAATGAAATTATGGTCAACGACTAGTGCTAGCCAAGTCCAGTATACTGATGCCCGGTAACATAATGAAGGATGCATAACGTGAAGCATTTGGATCAGCATTGTTGTCTTGGAACAAATCAGGCTGAGAGGGAATGGGGAATGGGGGATTTCCGCTGAGAAAGCCACGTAGTCACCCACCTGTGAGTTGTCACATTCACAGATATCACATTGCATAAATCACATGAGAATGCGGAGCTAATGCAGAGGACGGATTGTGAAATACAAAGCGAGGTGCTCGAGGCCTCGAGTCTGTACTTTCACACGGACAGCGAGACGTCACTGGTGATATAACCCCCATCATCCTTCAGCTTTCAAGAGTTACAATTCCCTAAATAGGGACCACCCTCACAGTTTCCTGACCTATAGAACCCTTGTATATCACCGTGTCTGCCCTGCTGCTGCTATCTTCGCTTTGTGATTGTTCAAGTAATGCTTTACTTGGTCAACCTCGGCCAACCACGGCTCTATATCGCTCACTGAACCAGTTGACTGCATAATAGTATGGCTAGCATGGCTCCTTGGTTCTGCAGCCAGGGTGGGTTGAAAGAGAATGCCACTTTCTTATAGGTGCACATGGCCCTCCTAGCTACGTTATATCACAACTGTGTAGTGGCTCGTCTGGCTGAGGGAGTGTTGTCTTTGTGGTTTTCTCTACCACGTATCTACCATGTAAATTCCCTTCATGGAACTGCCATCCATGTTCTTTCCAGTACTTGATGAGGCTCAACGGATCTAGCGTATGATAAGACCAGGATTTGGAGCCTAATGTGAGGCCCGAATAATCTACTCTACTGCTCCTCTTCTTCATTTACCTCGCCAGCGTTTGCTTGGGGTCTTAGCGGTGACTTGAATTTTCTCCCTTCTCTACTCGCTTGATATTCTTCCAGGTGTTGTCGAAACTCTGACTTACTGTGCATACTTAAACGTCATCACGGCCAAGACAATTATCGATGCTGCGCCATGCTGGTGCGATCACATTATCCCAAAAAGAAATCGTTGAGAAAAGGTCTTAAGAATCTCCTGCGTGGACCTCTGGAGAAACGTGTGAGGCCTACACGCACTGAACTCCAAAAAGCAGAGAAGGAGAAGAAGGAGAAGGGAAAGTCACGTCCCCAAGCATCCGCATCATCGACCACGGCAGCAAAGCCTTCGATACCCTCTGAAGTAGGAAGACTCACAGACCTGGCTTCAGGAACACCAGAAGCACCGAACCATCTTTCAGAAAGCAGCGTCGAAAACCCAGGGGTTCAGGATCAGATATTTATTGGAACAAACGACAGCAACATCGACGAGTCCAACATCACTGCCGTCGACCCTCAAGGCCAATCTCAGGCACGAACCCTTTATCCTTGGGAACACAACACTCTCGTTACCTCAGCTCCCTATTCTGAGCCGGATTCATTACCAATATCAGAGCAGGACATCCAGTATACTGCTCCCAGTTTTACCTCCTCTATCACCCAGGCATCTGACTTGGAGTTTGATATCAATGACAGCTTTACCCTACCAGAGTCAACCCAGACCACATCCGTGTTGGAAAGACCTGGGGCACAATTTGGGTTAGTTATTCACTACCTTTTGCATCATTTCAACTTGACTAATATACTTTATAGTGCTCCCTCTATCCAGAGCCCTCTAGTACGAGACTACAACCAAGACTTTGGTAACCACTCCGGCCTTGCTTGGCCTTCAGACATGGGACAAGACATGGAACAAGAAACACCGCCACCTGCCCCCATCCTCTCCCCCTCTTCTTCTGCTGGACAGGATTTGAGTTTAGTCAAAGCAACATATGATGGTGGCTATTCAACCCGCCAAGAGGTCACATTCGATGGCAGTTTGGACTTGAACTTCATAGCCCAAAGTTCTGTCGAAATACTCCAACGTTGGTTCCCTATACAAGTCATAAGTGTCCCACCAGGCATCGCCAAAAAGACGAAATGTCCCAGTGGTGCATTAATCGAAATCGAACAAATCCTATACGCCTGGATAGAGTTCGAGTCTCATCACCTCCCATTCCCTCCTACCCGGCCATACTTCGTCGTATACAATGACTTCATAGGCGACGATGGTATTCATATAACCTTGGGCCGTGATTGGGTCAACAAAGTTGAACAGGGATGTCATCAAATTGGCTTCCAGGGTCAACTATAGACTCTTAAGAGATCTATTCTCACCCAGCGTGGAGCCACAGAGATAAGTGAAGCTTCCACTGGCACAACATGGTTCAATTGCAAAATTTGGAACCATGGCCATTTACAATACGTTCAAAAACCTCAAAAGGCCAAATAGCCAGAGGTCCAATAGCAGGCATGGAGATAGCTCGGAGCCATCATTACTCCTAGAGCCGATCTCTCATTCCCTTTGACGGTCACAAAGCATCAGCTGAATACTCGCCCTCGATTGTCCCCAGTTCTTGATTCTCTGATTAGATAGAACGATCTCGGAATATCTTCTCAATCCGCGGTCGATCTTTGTAACTCAGCTGATGCTTTAGGAACGTTCAAGGGATAACATCCATTCATTTAGCTTTGTATCATTTGGTTTCATTCTTTGTACCTGGTCCTTTCTGATTGCAGTCGAGATGTTGTAATTTTTGGCTTCGCCATGTCCAACTCAAGGCTTGTGCCTTACAGAACTTCGTGTCGAAGGATGACGACAGGGTTGTTTTGGATGTTTCCTCTTGTACATTACATATTTATTATATACGGTCTTTGTATCTGCGGCTTGCAGCTTGTTAACGGCGGGGAATGTTTTGGCGTTTTTATGATTCCGGGCCATTTATCGAATACTTTGTATGGTTTGAGACACAGAATGAGATATCACCATACAAACAAACAAATTCACTCGCAATTGCAATCAGAGAAATCAAGTTGAAGCGTGTTGAATAGAGACTAAGTTAATAGGTACCTTAGGTCTATTAACATAGAGGGGAGTACGTACCTACTCCCTAGACCCACTATGACGCTCTATTCTCAACGGCGTGAAACTAATATTAGGCAGGCACCACCAGTAAGCAATGGCTGACTCACTGTTAGAGTCGTATAAGTTTTTCTTCCCTCTTCCTCAGTCAAAATCCTTCATGTTATAAAACCGAACCAGAACAGAATCAAGATCACTCGATCTGTTTATATCAGTTAGAGACAGACTTCAAAACTCGATAAACCTGAAAATACTGCTACAGAGCAGATCAGGGTCAAACTGCATCACTTCATAGCCACCACCACAAAAGCATCGGGCGAAATGAAACTATGATGGATAGAACATCTCTGGCAAGTCTTCCAGATGATATTGTTCTCGATATTGTCGAGCATCTCGACACAGCTCGTGACGTAGCTCACGTTTCCGCCTTGACGAAGCATCTTCAAAGCCTCATACGCCAAGATGGTTGGCGTACCTTCGTCAAGACTCGGTTCTCATCCCTGCAAATAGACACAAATTCAGAGACTCGCTGGAGTTCTGTTGCAGATCGTGCAACGTACTTGGATCGCTGCTGGGAGAAGCGCGGTTTCTGGGTCAATGTGCTGCATGAAAAGAAGAATCAGCCAGAAAGATTCCAGCGTCGAGTTGCTGGAAGCCAGTCAGTGCTGTTCCATTCTGTTCTCGATGCGCGGCTTATGTCATCGCTGAGCAATGAGGTTATTGCTGCCGGCGTGGGTGAGAATCTCATGGTTTGCATAAAACCTGTTGATGGACAGCAAGATGCCTGGTATCAGATTGGGGGCCACGATTATGGATATCGGGCGGGCACTGGGGATGTTACAGCAACTTCCGTCACAGAGAATGACGGGATGCCCAATATTGTCGTCGGGAGGGCCAATGGAGACATCAGCATACACTCTGGCAAAGACAAGTTTGCAACAATCGCAAAACACTTGAACCCAACGGACGAGGCACTTCTAAGCCATGCTTCCGATCCTATGAGGAAATCCCCAGGCCAAGTGGCAGTCTCATCTCTACAGTGGCATCCCGAGACGAATCTCCTGGCAAGCGGGAAGGGCTCGGTTTTGACTCTCTACAATCTTGGTGTGTCAGATGACCAAGTACTGAGTCCTTTGGATTACCATGAATTCTCCAAAGCCAGTCCCGCAGATGAAGCGTCACTCCTACGCAGCACCAAGTTCATGGGCAAGGATATCATGGCTTGCGCTTTAGGCGGAACTCGAAATCCTCTGCGTTGGGGGCAGCTCACACCGGCCGGCTTACAGTTCTTCAACGTTCATAGTAACTCTATGTACGTAGACGATGCTTCGAGGCTGATGAGTGGGGGAGTTGGTGAGAAGACCACAATTCGAGCAATCGAGCCAGTTAGAGGCGGAAGTGAAAATCTTCTTTTGAGTGCATGGGACGATGGCACATATAGGCAAGTTTGTCTAGCGAAACTTATGGTCGACTGCTAACCCCTTGTTCAGACTTGTAGATATCCGAACACCTTCGCCACAAGACGCAATATACCGTGATCGCTTTCAACCCTACCAAGCAGGTAGTTCTCTCCTTGTGTATGGTACAGAGCGTTTCGTGTCCGGCAGTAACACAGCACCGGATATCCGTCTATTCGATTTCAGGTACCCAAAACCATATCATCACACAACTGCTCTTCCATGCTCGCCACAATGGCCCTTTCCCAGCCAGAAGGATGATCACATTATGAAGCAAGGATGGACGCCAGAGCATCAGCCACAGAAATGCGATCCTCAAAACGGGGTAATGTGTTACTGGCATGGAGCCTCAAGACGAAATTACTGGCGTCCCGACGCGACCATTCATATTGGCAGTCCCACATATGACAGGATCTATTGTCTGGCTAAAGCATCTGATCTTTCAGATGCCATATACTGTGGCGTTCGTGGTGCCATTCTCGAGATGAATCTCCATCTCACGGAGGACATGGTGAATAACCATAACCAACGAACTACTCCTACAGATTGGAGCATGGGAAGACCTGGAGGCAAAATCTCGTTGATCGAGACAGGCGTGAGCCTCACCCAGACGAAGGAATGGTCGCTTGATAATCGCGGTGTACCAGAGCTCATCGTCCAGCAGCCTCGGCCTCGAAAACGAATAGAATTATCAGATGAGGAAAAGAGGCACCGTTTGGACTATGCATTTCATAGATCATAAGAGTTCTAACACGCGGGTGCATAGAATTAGAGAGAACATACACATTCATAGAGGAGGCACAGTTTATAAAATCGCTTGCAGTTCTTTCTTAAATAAACATAAACAGCACACCTTCGTACAAGTTCTAAACAAAATCTCGCACGTCTAGTATCGTCTAGCTCTATAACTTTGACTCGGGCACCAGCAGCGCGAGTCTCTCTTTCAACGCCGTCTCGGCCTCCTTCTCAATTCTGTGAACAAGGACATCGCATGTAGGAATATCATGAATCAGGCCAATAACCTGGCCAGTTGTCCAGACCTGCGAACTATGTTAGCGATTGCATCCTCAACTTAACTAAATGTATAAACTTACGCCGTATTCAGTGTCGCCGTTCACAAAGACCTCCTTTCCTCGCTTACCGCTCACAAACGGCGCAATCTCGGCAAACTCGCCCTTCTCACTCTTCTTCTCGACCTCGAGAGCCTCCAGGGCAACCTTGTTCTTGAAGAGTCGGGTAGTGTTTCTCCATCTGCGCATGAGGAGCGTTGTGTCGGTCTCGTCGGCGCGCACAATCTCCTCCTTGACCTTCTGGTGCACTGGAGCCTCAACCGTGCACATGAATCGCGTTCCCATGTTGACTCCAGAAGCGCCGAGACACAGCGCGGCTGCGAGTCCGTACCCATCTGCGAAGCCACCGCTGGCGATGAAAGGAACACCGAGAGTTTGACGGGCCTTGCTGAGTAGGATAAAGTTTGTAATGTCGCTCTCGCCAACGTGTCCACCGCACTCAAAACCATCGATACTAAGGAAATCAACTCCAAGCTTGACGGCGCTCTGAGCATGGCGAATCGTGGTGCACTTGTGAAGAACAATGATGCCGGCCTTCTTCAACTGCGAGATAACAGGCCCGGGAGAGTTTCCTGCCGTCTCGACGACCTTGATCCCCTCGTCGATGATAGCCTGAGCGTATGCGGCGTAGTTCGGGGGCACCATGGCGGGAAGAAGGGTGATATTGACACCGAAGGGGTTCTTGGTGAGGGTGCGGCAGCGTTGGATCTCCTTGCGCAGTTCCTCGGGCGTGGGGAAGATGAGGGCGGTGATGATACCCAGGCCTCCGGCATTGGAGACGGCTGAGGCGAGGTCGGCGGTGCCTACGTGCATCATGCCGCCTTGGACGACGGGCACTTGAGATTGTCAGTACGAGAGTCGAGGTTATGGGATTGGGTGTACAAACCTCTAATGCCGAGTCGCTTTGTGAGTTCTGTCGCAAAAGGCATGGCTGATGGTTCTTGGTGGTAGAAAAACAACTAAAGATGAAGAGAAAGAGGATAAGAGAAGAGTAGTAGAGATTCTACGTCTATTATATGGTATGGTATGGTGTCTATGTCTATGATATATCATCAAGCTCACATAAGAAAGAAACAAGTCAAAGAAAATGGCCCGAGGCTTGGCCTCGTACGTGACCATTCTCGGTCGGTTTGTCCCTTAAAAAGGTGCCGAGGTATGATGCCCGTCGGTCCCCACTAATTTCCCCACACTCTTGACTCGGAGGAGTCGGCTCGGCCCCTCCTTTTTTTTTTCCCCCTTCAAGCTCGCATGTGGATGTGGATCTTGCATTCAAATCATTCCAAGATACGGAGTAGATCTTGCATCTAATCATGAATTTTGCGGGGAACAAACAGTCACAACCGTTGCAGACTAATTAATCTTGGAGAAATCCAACGTCTAAACAGGCTCCCCCCATGTTTCAGTCTCGTCGTAAACAGCTAGTATACCTCTTATAGTCTCGTCTTCTCTCAAACTTTGCTTCACAGCTCGTGCCACATGCAAGACGAATGAATAATCTCCAAGATTCACTTAACAAAAGACTCTCTCTTATAATCACTACTGCAGCTGGCATTGAAGCCACTAGACCCTCTTCTGCCCTTCACAACAAACGCCAACTTGATCAAAATATGCCTTTCCAATCAATTGACACAACAAGTCATCCATAAAACGCCGTATGTATACAATAACCCATATCGTGGACCATCATGATATCCCTCGTTTTCCCACCCAGGACCAGCATCTTTCAATAGATGGCGTTTTAAATAACATCTTGCCTGTTGCCCCATATTCCCTCAAGCCGGACGCCTGGAAATCCTCAAGATTGTCGTTTCATTCAGTACCATTGCTGGTCGTCGTATTATCCTGCTGACCAACCTCCCCTTCTAGTCGATACCCCCTTTCAGTTGATGTTTGGCTCCAGCAACCGGACCGGTGGACTTCTGTCTCTCGGCTTCTCGATTAGATCAGCGTATGCATCAAGACTCTGGCCCATAACCTTGACAATCTCAAAGATATGTGTTCCCTTGAAAGTCTCTGCCCAAAGTCGCACAACTGCAACAGCGAGTTGTCGCAACTTGGCACTGTCGCTTGATGGCACCTCGTTCTGCCCCGAAAGAGATGGGTCGATTGGCGGGACCGCGAATTCAGTCTCATCAAGCATCCGTCCAACCATATCCAATAGGTTTTTCTCCTCGGGTGAAGCGGGAGCCTCATGCGGCCCAATCGCCGCAATCGTGAGTAGCCACTTGGATACTAAAATGGCACACTCAAAATTGCACACTATGACAATGAGTTAGCAATCAATTCAAGACATCTCCAGGGGGCCAAAGCATGCAATGAATGACTTACGCGAATGCTGAATGCTCCATTCGGCCGACTTGGTTCTGGCTACGTAGTTGACGCCAGCCTTAACCAGCATCGACAGGGCGTGGAATGCCTGGAACACTGCCCGGTGCAGTCTTAGACTCCGTACTAGCAAGGGGGTCCTGCTCAGCGCCGACGCCACCAAAAGCGGATCCCGGGTCTCGAGCGCGGTTGACGGCGTGACATCGGTATACAGTCGGATGTAGGCTTGTCGCAGTAGCGCTGTAGCCGTGTAATCCAAGGTTCCTCCCACATTCGAGTCCAATGCGTTGTAATGTCCGGCTTCCGCGGCCCTGAGCTGATGCTGATCTTCAAAACTCGTCTGCCATACACGCAGTGCTTGCGTAACCTCCTCGACATCTTCGGGTTTCATGGTTCGGTGAATGTTGTATGGCAGACCAGTTGCGAATGATGTCTGCTTCAGCAGATAGATATGCTGGATGAGGGCGTGGATGAGAACATAGCTTCCCAGTGACGACAGATGCTGGGGAAGTCCTTGATTTGTTCTGCCAAAGAGTCGTGAGAAGGCGTCATGCAGAGTGAGCTCGATCATTGGCGTCGACTGTCGCATTTCCTGCCATTGCCAAGCTGTCTCAGCCCTCCAAAGCTTACCTCTTTGAGGGAGCAAGAGGTTCAACTCGGATGTCAACAACAAGGGCGGCATATTATAGGCAATGCTGCATAGATTAAAAAAGCAATAAGCAACGAGCTTCGTCCTTGTGGCTGTCTCCAGTCGAATCCAGGTTTCCCAGTCGTTAACAGCACTCTGGTTGACTTCCGCCACAAGGCCTTCTTCTCGAATGAGAATTGCCAAATTACTCTGCAGTGACAATGCTTCATGAAGGATAGTTGGCACACCCCAAAGACCGACAGCGAATAGGAGTAGAACTGCTTGGATGGTCTCAATCCGAGCCTGGGGAGTATTTGGAGAACTAAACACAGTTAGACTTGAGACTTCATATGAACCAGAATGAAACTTACTATGGCTCTCGGTGAGTATCCTGTGTCGTAGGTCGCTCTGACTGTGCAGATGCAAACGAGTGGCGATATGTAGCACTTGGCGAAGGCCTCGTGGAATGAGGACTGTAAGCGGAAGCAGTCGGTAATAAAGCATGAACCTCCGAAATGCGCCTTCTTCGAATCTGCTCCATCGCGACAGCCTTGGCAGCATACCAGAGAGCATAGCCTCTGTTCTTCTCAAAGCGATATTGGGCCCCCACGGCGAGGATAGCAAGCAACAACTCGGGAGCGGCCTCGGCAGGTGAAAATGTTGCAAGATGAAGGAAAGGCAGATGCTCGTGGAGTCCGCTGATATATCCTTCCAAGAATCTGGTCAATGTGTGCCTGGACGGGAACACAAAGTCATTGGGTAGAACAGCCGAGAACTCATCCAGTCTGTTCTTAATCACAGTGTGGTCGGATACTGAGATACGAAGGGCAGACTGTCGTGCTGCTTCGTCGATACCCCGAGCGGCTGGGTCTGCAGGATCTCGTGCCTCAGTTTGCATAGGGGGGAAGCGGCCTGGCACAAACGACGATTTTGATGACCTTCTCCCCGCAGGTCCTCCTTGGCTCCGAGAATACATCATCTGCTGTTCGATTTCAAAATTTGGAGGTAAGAAATGTGACGAAGAGGTCAACTCGTCAAGGAAAGGATTATAATCATCGTAGGAGCCAGTAGGGAGTTGTTGAGGCACATATCCGGATCCCAGAGGCTGATCTTCCCGGGGTCGCTCCGTTGTGTATGCGACGATGGACTCTCCATAGCTACTCTTTCTCCGGGAATCTGGTGAATGTGGTGGAAGGGGCGCCGCATTGACATTTCTCTGGACAGGTGTCACTGAGCTCGCGAGGGCTGCATCAGAGAGGAGGTCAAGATTGCAAGCTGCAGTTCGGGGCTGAGTCCGGGGATCCTGAGGGCCTTGTTGGGTATTTGGTGGAGGGCCATGATGAAACTGTTGTGGCTGCGGGAGTGGTTGTTGTGGTGGCGGAGGTCGCGATACATTTAGATGTTGCTGTCCAAGAGCCTCATTGCTTATCTGACCCTCAGAGATGGAACTCTTATGTGAAGCTGAGGATGTATTGGACGACAACTTCCTAGGTCGGTTGTTGTCCTTGCTACCTTCATTTAAATGCACGAGCTTCTCGTGTCTAACGAGGAGGTCTCTAATATCCATGTAAGTATATGTATTTGACGACAAAGCTGGAGTGACAGGAGAGCCCCCAAATGGGATGACACATTAAAGGAAAGACAGGAAGAGGACGAGGGGAGATGACAAGAATTGAAAAAATGGATGAATGAGTGAGTGGTGAGTACTGTTTATGAGTGCCAGGTGGGACGGCCTGAGAGACGGGGTATATAGCGTAACTAGAGTAAACGTACCTTCGTCCGAATGTCTTTCCGCAGCGATCCCAACCACATGAGAATGGCTTCTCCTTGGTATGGGTGCGCTCATGGCGTTGAACATGTTCGACCCGTCTACGCATTAGAAGATCTTATCAGCATACTACTCTGACTCTTGTTCAACAGATGACGAACCTGAACCGCTTGCTACAGTACTTGCAGGGTAGAGTCTTGGGCTTTGGTTGGCGAACTTCAGTAGGCTCTGGCCCGACGAGGGGAGGAGGAGGACCAGGAAGTGGACGAGGAGGGCCCTCCATAGACTGAATGGCAAGCATTGTGAATGTGAATGCTCAAAGAGCAAGTCCTTGAATCAGTTTCACGTCTGATGCTTGATATCAAGGTGTGGAGATGGGAGAAGTAGAGTAAAAGACAGAGCAGATAGATAGCTAGGTAGATAGATGGAGATGGAGAGAAAGATTAGGATTTGGACCTGGATTTGGAGCTGGGGAAAGATAGATGCAGGCAGATTGCGGGGTGCGTTAAGGATAGAGCATGGCATGTGGAGGAGGAGAAAATAGACGGTGGCCCGTGGACTGCTACTGTAAGAAGGAGGGTTGCTTTTTGGTTTGCCTTCCGCGGGAGAGACGGGGTGGATGAGAAGATGGGGGGATGGGG